>JAUZND010005732.1:11283-31655 GCA_034780555.1 Coelogynopora nodosa | reverse complement strand
AATTTGACCGTGAGGGATTTTGACCCGGGGGAAATTTGACCGTGAGGGATTTTGATCGAGACCGGTTTTTACCACCTTTTGACCATGGGGGAATTTGACCGTGGGGGATTTTGACCGTGGGGGAGTTTGACCGTGGGGGATTTTTACCTTGGGGGAATTTGACCTTGGGGGATTTTGACTAAAGCTATTTATACGATCTTTTGACCGTGGGGAATTTTGACCGGACCCCGGTCGACCAATCAGCAGAAAGGAGACCAGACCACTAGACACGGGTAATTTAAATGTCAAAGGAATAGTATGTGCGAGAATAGCGGTCCGCTGCATTAAGTTCCGACGGAACATAGGATAGAAACAAACCCTTGGAAATGTAAATATAATTTAAGTAAAAGAAAACAGGGTGTGCACAATTGCGCGGCCGACGCACCGAACAGATCATGGGGACACAGTCAGACAGGATCCAATCCCCCTGACCCGCCCAAATAATAGAAAAGCAGAGAGTCAGAGCCTCGGCTCGATACTGAAATTGGCTGAATCATAAAATGAAAACTAGATGATTATCAAGAAGGACCGTCGCCTGGGTGGGAGTGGTATCGACCACCCAGGTGCGGCAAGACCACGAGGCTGATGACCGAAGAGGTGACCAAGGCATAGAGAACGCGAGTGGTTCCAATAAGTAACGAAGATTACAACTTTGAGAAGCAAAACGAGGACCCCTCATGGAGAACACAAAATAAAATAAATAACCATCCACCCACCATCCACATTGTTGAATTGTGTAAATAATAAAACGCTGAGCCTAAATTAAATGATTGCGGAATAAAGTATTGTTACAATCAATGTTGACTGACTCAACGTAATTGATAATATTTGAAATATATCCGTTGTTAATTCTTTAATTATTGCGTTAATTTCTTGAAAACATATTTTCTGGAAACTATATTGATACGTTTTTGTGATACATTTATTTTTACGCCGATACATACTAGTCAACATATGATTGGTGTCTTACACAATATTTCTAAACTTTCCTCACAGGTGTAATAAATACCAGTAATAATGCTAATTGCAATAAGGCATGACGCTTCGATTATCGGATATATATAACTTATATCGATTAATTTATTCAATCTACAATGTAGGAAGGAAAAGGGAATTATATAGTTTTCTGTGCTGTAATTTTTTAGAGCAAATTTTTACACTTTAGTATACAGTGCTGTTCGATAAAGAGAATACTTTTACTGTTCGATAGAGACAAAATTTTTGTCCCGTAATACACACCAGTCCAAATGTTAACCTCATGCACAGTGTATATATATGTACTTTGTAACAATTGCGTATATTATCTAAACTATTGTGGTATATTGCGTAGAGGTATTATTTAGCCGATTTTGTGCGCTTATATCTTACAAGGAAAAAATCCTATTGTCTATAAAACAGCAATGGGGTGGGAAGGTAAAATTACAGACATTTTTTTCAAAAACAGTATGGCACAAAATGTTCACATCCGATTAAGCTGAAATTTTTAAATACGGGCTAAATTTCGAATATAATTATTTTCCCAAAAATGTATTAATAAGGATAATTTAACATACTAATTAAAATAGTATGTTTTCGATGTTTTAAAATATTTTCGTGAACATTACAAAATAATTATCATCAAATTACCCTTAATATTCATTTAGAAACAATTTCATGTAATTTTGTTGGTTTTCTTTCAAATAATAAAACTCGATGAAATCAATGAATGATGCGAAAATGATACCAAACAGTGCATAGATTTTCAATAATAATTGACAACACATTTTTTTGCGATGGCATTTTTTTGACAAATATTAAGCAGTATATAAGTAGTTCAGATGTTAAATTATGTTCAATAATGTTTTTAATATTTTTTAATGTTGTAAAACTTTTCAGTGACCAATGTGCTCAAATTTAAAATTAATCTGTAGGATGTTATTTTAAATTACAGCCAAATTAAAAATATGTAAAATTTATATTTTAGTGACTTCGTAAATATATACAGCCAGATTCAAAACAAGCAACAAATAATTAATTGGACTAAAATAATAATTTAAAACAATCAATAAATTTGCTAATCCATAAAAATATTATACATAAAAAAACTATTTTATACCTTTAAATTTTAGGCAACATCTATCTGTTTACCATAAAGTTATAACAATTTCTTGTTATCATTGAAAAATAATGTTATTTGAATCAACGAAAACGAAATATTTGTTTTCTTATTACTTGATGTTTAGAATTGAGGTAAATAATTATTGCATTTTGTAGAATATTCATATGTAATGGTTTTTATAATTTAAAAAATTTTTATGATAAAATATCTTTTATTTTGGCAATAGTAACGATGATATTTACTATAATATATATAACTGTGTTTTGATACATTTGTTTTATCATATTTTCATTGTATTATCTGTTTTGTTTTATAATTGTTTTAATATGTTGTATTACACACACAGACATATATATATATTGGCTTACAAGACTGCCGTATGTTATTAAGTCTAGATTTAAATAAAATTTTAAATAACAAAATATTTTTTCATTAATTTTGTTTAAAAAACTAATCAAAGATAGATTTTAACAAAGGTGACAGATAAAATTATATCAAATGAAAAATCGTTAAAGCGTTAAACTGATTACTTAAACTATCTGTTTGTCCTGTCACGTTATTTGTCCTTTTAAATTATTTCATATTTCAATAACAGAAATTCAAATGTATTGAAAAGTATATCATTAAAATATTTTTACAAAACTATATTTTATTTATATCTATATTTTACAATATGCATTAGCGAAATATTATTTTAAGACATATTTTAAAATTGAGATAATATGTGAATATATTGTTTTTCTATCAAATTTAACTAATTTATTTAAATAACAGGCATCAAATAACGTGACAAAAATACACGATATCAAGATATCTGATATTATCTACCAACTGTTTCAAATTAATATTTATTGTAAATAGATTATGATTAGCTTAATTGCTTTTAGAAAATTTGCAGCAGAATGATTCAATATTATAATTCACGTAGTTAACAAATGGGCATAAAAGGCAACAATAATAATACTAATATATGTATATATTTTAAGTGAAATTACAATACCATCAGGCAATAGGTGTTTGAATATAACCTATACAAAAAAACGTATAAATTATATGTTGTCAATTTTTAATGTTAAGTAGAAAAAGAGTATTTAAATTTTTTTAAATTTCTATTATTAACAAGCAAACCACATTTTTAAATGATTTATAATAAGATTAAAAAAAGGATGATATACATGCAATGCTTCATTATAGTTTGTGAACAATTTGGATAGACTGTGTTTATACTAGAACGGCTATAATTATTTCTGTTTTATTTTGTATTGTTTATATCGTTTTGATACCTGCGTCGTTTTGTCATCTGTTTATCCCTATGCAAATCTTTGTTACTGTTACATTTCATTTTCGTCTATACAACACCAAGAGTTCTTTATACAAATAGAATTTTATGACACTTTTAAATGGAACAAGACAATAAAAAAGTCCCTTCTGCCTATGTTACAGTCTAAAGGTATTTTTCAACTGCTAAAAATTGCATCATATAACAGGGCCGTATTGTTAGAAATCTATTATACATTAGACAGTCTAGAAATTGAAGTCATTAGTATCCAGACACCAACAAATTAGTTACCAATTATTCCATTTTGGGTTTGTAGAAAATGTAACGTATTATAACCTACATACCTAGACTAACTCATACAGTAAATAATTATCCGATACATAAATTATTCTATATTTGCAAAATATTTGATCAAATAAAGTTCTGCTTAATAATAGATAGTAGAGATTTCTTCATTACAGGAAATTAACTGTGTCAACTAATTAACGCAAATTTATTTCTGGTGTTATTTATACATTATACATATAAAATACATATATACATGTAGCACTGAGTTTCATTATAGATAATTATTGATTTGGATAATTCTAACATACACAGGCCCAAACCTGTAGGGAAAACAAAACTGCATATATAGGAATATATTGATAGAATGATAAAAGAGAAAAAAGATAGTTGCGCATCTAAAAAATGTTTAGTGGATAGTTCTAGAGCGTATTATACATAAGACTTAAGGAAAATTTTGTAATTTAAACATTTTTAAATGACCATAAAGTGGTACGTACATTCAGTTTGAATTAATATGTACATATGCTATCAAAATATAATGGGCAATTATTTCATTATAAAAGCAATTTTTTAAATCAAAAGAGCACAATATGTTATCACCAGAGCGTTATCTTACCCTCGAACCCTTTTGTAGACACATTTATGGCATGTTTAAAGAAATATTTTTCAAAATTTTTAAGGCTATAATTTTTGCAGGGTTTCCTGAAACCCTGGAAACACCCCTATCTGCGTCCCTGAGTTTTCCCTAATTTCAAGCTAATCTGTTACAATGTTATCTATATTACCTAGGTTACCTACAATATGTTACCTATGTAATCTAAATATAGGATTAACTAGATTTGGGGTGTCTGAGACACCCTATACTTATATAAGCATAATATGATCTGTCTCTCATAACCAGACCTTATTGGTTAAATCAAAATGAAAGTATGTATTAATATATTATTATCAAAACATCGATGTATAATTATTGTATAAATAAATAAATAAATATAATACATCAATGTATTGTAATGTATCATGATGAAACAATTTATAAAACAGTGTCCTAGATATTCCAGAAAACGACTCCTCGTATATATTGTGTAAGTATTTACAATATATCACGTTGCTTACAGTAACAATTGTGAATAAGAGTATGAAAGATTTGTATCACTTAAGTGTAAATGTATGTAATAATGTCAGAAAAATAGTTCTCCATCTCTGCAATGGCGGCATTGAACAATTTTCCTACAGTGAACGGTGCATACAAAAACTTTACACCGATTACATTGTTGCCTGGTTTTAGAGTCTACTTGGTGTGGACATTCGCAACAATTGGGCGGTGGATGTAATATCCGAGGAGAGATATTGCCTTTCGAAAATTTACTCAAAAGGCCGCCCTTTCGCAGTTTTAACTGTATGTGGTTGTCGATCAGCAGATAGGACACATTTAGGAGGAATGTAGAACGGAAAGTTTTGTTATTACGAGCGTTACAAATGCTGATTCCAGATATGGAACGAAGGATGATACAACAGTTAACCAGAGCAATGTCCCTCGTGATGAACAGAAACGTATAAGTGCATCGCCTCATTTTCGTCCAGACCTGTAAAGGCGTACTAAGTGGTCCACTTTGTCAGTTCCACTTTTGACAGTTTCAGGCCTTCTTGTCATAATATAAAACAAGAACTTGATTACAAGGGGAATAGTAGATCGCAGAATTTCGCTGTCTTCCACGAATGGATTTCGCAATCGGGGGATTGTCTCTTCAATTTTTTCCTCAATGTTCCTACAAGAGTGGTACGTCTTTGATGTGGTAAACCAGTTATCACTTGTGACACTGTAACCACGGTCGAGGTAAGTAGTCACGAGTTTCAAAGTGTTAGCTTCCGGAACTTTCAGACCATCTTTTTCTTCTGCAGTCAGTGTTCGTTCTGTTATGTATGGGAGACCCATTCGAGTTGTTCGTCAATAGTTAGATTGGATTTTGGTGTATAGAGAAAGCTTTCAGTTTACTGTCAAGAATGTTTCATACATTACGCACGGGGCTGAGTGGATCATTGATATTCCTTCTTTGCCGATCATTAACTCTAAAAAATCGTTTAATTTGTTTGAAGCGTTCGCTACTCATAGTAGCCCCAAAGGCGGGAATTCCATCATGTACAGACCAACCTGATTTTTGACTTCTGTATGTAGTATATTATGTATAGCGCACTATGCTTGCGTATTCTATCCGTATCCAATATACATGCCCATAATATATAATGTGAAATATATAATGTATATGCTCTATTACATATTCGAGGCTAGGTGTAATTGAAAACCCAAGTAAATGCTTTTGGGTGCTCCGACACCCCAAACCTCGTTCGCCCTAGATTTAGTCGCTGCAGAGCAATAAGATATGTCATCAAATATCTTTTTACATCATATAATTATCATAAAATAAGTGGAAAAGTCATGAAAGTACAGAATCGCAACTATACTGCCGCACAAAAAGTTACGCCACTTTAAATTTCTTTGGAGTGTCACAAACATCCCAGATCTCGTAGAACGGTTAACATAACCCTAGATGACAAAAAGTCTAGAAAGAGATAATTATAATATAATTATATAAATATCAATATGTTTAACAATCAACCAAGGCAAATATTTATATTTGTAATTAAAAAACCCATTAAAGAAATAGATAAAGTAATTGTTTCTATAAAATTATTAGTACTGTTATTATATTTGTCAATTTGTCATACACGAAGTGGATATTAATCGCTACCAGATACAAGATACTTGATATATTATTTAAGATATGTTTTTTCTTGATGAAATATACTACTTGCCATATCTTCAAACTGTGAAAGACTCCAATATACCGCAGTCAACTAGATGTTATTATCCAGTTAATTAGATAAAACTTTCTTCCATGCCGCTTATTGAGTTCATCGCAATAGTGTTGTCGATTCATTATTCAGAAACTAAATACTCTATTATGCTGAGAAAGTTATTTCCATATAGGATAACTTTATCAGATATCAAACGATAAATTGCGTCGCTAACATAGATATTAAACTCTATTTATGGTAAATAGATGCGTTCAAAATTCGTTCAAAATGCGTTTATGATGTGTTCATTATACGTTATGAAATATACACGACATAATTGATAATGGAAACAATTAGTTTGCACATCATACATTTATTATTGTGGAATTAATATAAATTATAATACATTTATATAATAACATTACATTATAAAATATGACGTAATATTTATTATTCAAATAAAGAAAATGCTTGATGTATTATATTATAAAGTTTAAAAGTTTAAATATTTAAATTTTGAAAGTAAACTTCATATATGACTAAACAAATTAAACGTTTTTTTACCATATTTAAAATAAATTGCACTTTACATTTTTCTTGTAAAAAATATTTGTATATTACCTTTGAATACTTCTATATACTTATCACAATATATTCTAATTATTCTTTAAATATATATACACTTAATACTTATATACTACTTTATACTGTTTCATATGAAAATATTTAAATGCAACAAATATCTATGAAAAACTGTTCCAATTATATATTGCAGTTTACTTAATGTTTCTATGTGTTTACGCAATTTTAAATAAATACATAATATAATATGTTTCATATAATATAGGTTTACTATATTTTCATATATACAAACAAAATTAATAAAGATATATTTTTATTATTGATTACTCAATAAAAATTAATGAAGGGTTAGAAGTACTCCATTATGATAAACTAGATAAGAGCCAGAGCAAGATAAACATGAGCGAGTTAGATTAGATCTACAGACATAAACATGAGCGAGTTAGATTAGATCTACAGACATAAACATGAGCGAGTTAGATTAGATCTACAGAGATAAACATGAGCGAGTTAGATTAGATCTACAGAGATAAACATGAGCGAGTTAGATAAGTGCCAGAGCGAGATAAACATGAGCAAGCTAGATTAGATTAGATTTAGAACGAGATAAATATGAGCAAACCTTGTAGCAGAACAATACTTGAATTTCTTTCATTAATAGCCAATATGTATATTTTTTGGAAACAACAATGTCATTTCATTTATTTTCAGTTCTTGGTGTTTGGAAAAATAACGACTGGAATACTCGCTGGGATGATTGGTGGCATTACAAAGAAGGTGCTATTGGTGGTGAGTAGAATTTAAGCATTGGCATAATTGGTTTTTGATGCTATAAATCATAGTGGCAAATCTTTACCCACAATGTAAGAATAAAAGATTTGTCAGAATGTGAATAAAAATCTTTTTATTCATTAAAAATATCATTATCTATAACTAATGAATAACAATAATTACACAATAATTACAAAACATCATAAAACATCAAAAATAGATTTACGTTTATTTTCGAAATAATGTTTAATCAGTTACTTTTAAAGAGATTTTTTTTCGCAAATATTCCAAGCCTTGCAAATATTAGGCAATATTATAATATAAATGACGATTGATTTGATTGACTGTTATATTTTTTTTAATTTAAGACAACAAATTTAGTAACTATTTAATACCTATACAAAAAATATAATTTAATGAAAAATGTTACTATTTTAATTACAATATTTACTTCAGCAGGTCAGTATGGATCATAGTCATTGTTTTATGGAACCCTTTTTAATAAATGTAGATTTTGCATTTTGAAAAGGTGCAAATCATTTAAATTAGACAGTTTTCCTGAATTTGCCTAACCATTAAAAATACCCTAATTTACTGAATTAATATTCCCAGAATGGATTAAATATATTATGATTAATTGGATATACATTTATATTTATATTATATTTGTATATTGCTTTTAACAGTTATTTACAAAATTTGGAGGAATGATTGATTAATATCTATAAAGTACATTCATATCAATAAACACTGCAGCAGTCATATTTCGATTTTAATCAAGCTATATCGGTTTCTAATAAATTGATTTATTACGCAAACTATACATTATTTTTATGATCTCATGATTATGGTGCATGATCGCATTTACTATTGACATTATTTAAATTTGACACAATAAAATAGCGCTGCATATATTTTTCGTTATTGTAGTAACATTTAATGTTGTCCTACTTTATGTTAATATCTGTTATTTAGTTAATATCTATTATT
This sequence comes from Coelogynopora nodosa, assembly GCA_034780555.1. Lineage (NCBI taxonomy): Eukaryota > Metazoa > Platyhelminthes > Proseriata > Coelogynoporidae > Coelogynopora > Coelogynopora nodosa. The sequence goes on along the minus strand of JAUZND010005732.1, from coordinate 22,812 downwards.
GTCAAGTAAAAAAGTACCAAAAAATAAAGTAAAGAAAAATATATTTTCCAAAGGTTTTAATACATTTTAACTAAGCGTAATTGAAATTAATCACCTTTATAATTCTCTAAACGGCTTTTATATTATATATATATATATACTGTAATCATAATTTTGACGATAATCTAAATAAGCTCTTATATATGATTGATATATTTTAAAACAAAATTTCCTTTATAATAATATTATTAATATAGTTTCTAGATAGACGAATAACATTCATTGGCAATGTTTTAGATGACAAGATGTTTACTTAAATTGATAATTATTTTCTCTCAATTAGGAACTAAGAAGGTTAAAACTTCCGATACATTTTCGTAACATTGGATAATCTGATAATTATCAATATAAATATAAAAGTGGATATTTCCGCACTTATATAGTCTCCACATACGCATTATAATAAGATGTACTACTTTCTAGTGACATAATCAGTAAATTCCATCTGTGATCATATCGCTATATGTATCCAGAGATATTACTAAAAATCAATCTATAGAATTAAAGTTAAACACGCGATGTCGATGACCTTTACTTCACTGAATAAAAAAATTGGTTGTGATTAATGTATGTTCATGTGATAGCAGCGGCGTATAGCTACAAAATCAAACTTGGGATTAAAATTCTGCATCGTATTTATTATATATAGTAACGAACATTAAATTTTAAAAAATAATGAATTTTTTTTTCATCTATTATATACAATAGTGTATAATAATATATTATTTTTTAATATAAAACTACCAACTATATAAATGTTAATAAAAATATTGTTTTTACAAAATAAAGGTGTTTTTATTTCCTAGAAAATATTTAATATTTGAATCTAGTGAAAATATTTCGTTTACTAGCATATATATAAGCATTCGATTATATTTAATAATTAAGCGCACGGTTTTTTTACTTCAGCGTTATTTTTAATTTTAATCTTATTTTCGATTTTTAAATACTGTTGCTGTTATTTTCCCTCGTATAACAATCATTATATCACAATGTTAGCCCACTAAGGATTGGTCTTAAATCCGAAGGAAACATGCACTAATTATAATACAATTAATACGATGGTATAAAATACATTAAAAAAAAAACATTTTTATTATTAAATACAATTTTCGATAATTCATTTAATCTATTTATATTAACTTTATAAATGCATACATATATAAACTACTTTTAACTACCTTAACATAAATTGTATTCATTTGTTTATCCTGACTACTAAACATTTAGTGTCCTTTCAATTTATCATGTTTGTTTTCTTAGATACTTTCTCATTGCCTTCTTTAAAAAATTAATTAAATTTCCTCCGGATTTAAGACCTTTAATCAGCCAGAATATTTAATATTAAATATAAATTTTATTAATGATTTAATACAATAAATTAAGAAATCTAACGTATCGATCACTGCAAGCAAAATATTGTGTTCCTTTTCTATTTTTCATAAAGTGGTTGTTTATTACGAAGAAATTCAGGTCAATTTATAAATGCCTTCATTAGATAACATTTAAGAATGTTTTTTAATCGCCGCTCGTTTGTTGTTATTATGTTTATGATCGTTTATAACTACTTAATTAACGAAATTAATCTGTTCATCGCTTTATTATTCGTTTTCATTTTCTTTGAAGTTGCACCAAAATAAGCTTATTATTGATATAAAATAGACTTCCATGTAGGAAAGTAGAGGTTACATTTTATTTATAAACATAAAACAATGCCGTATTAAGTGTTCCTCTATACATCTTCACTGGAGGGTTTGATAAGAGTTTCCCTTTGGAAGCTGGAAGAAAGGATAGATCACTTATTTTGTTACTTTAATTAGCAATATTCGAAATAAACTGAAGCTGACATTTTGTACACATCTCCTTTATCATAATTTTGAAGATAATCGACGTCGAAGTAATAATCTCAAGTATCTCTGAAACTTATTAGGTACTGAGTGAGTATGCACCTTTATCATTGAAGAAAAAATATAGAGAAAAGGTAAACTTCATCCCACTACGAAACATTTGGTTTCACATGCATTTTTCTTTTTGCGAATTAGTATTCCTTTTTAGCTTTAATAATGATTGTGTGAAATTATCTATGTGAAACAAAACCTTTGTAAGTATATATAGTGGATTTAATAATAGAGTTTCAATGTTTAATATTATTACGATTACCTATGCTCTATTTTACGATATTGATTCTGCTTTATTAATTTACATATAAAAGAAATTGTCATTTTAAAGTTTAACTTGAAATAGTGTAATAATATTACCATCATTATTATATAACTACTTCTGATATAATTAATGCTTTGCAAGAAATTTGTTTAATGTAAATATATTTTTAACTCAATGCAACTTAACAGTTTTATAATTATTTTACGTTCTTAATTGTTAACTCTTCGTTGGGGGAGCGCAAGAGCGGGGTAATCCCCTGCTATATATGTTCTATTATTTCAAATGTGTACCCATTCACGGGTTTTCGTCTGTGAGCAAATATTTCTTGCTCAAAATTTTACATAAATTCGGTAAAATTCGGACATTCTTTTTGAGAATAGGGCCCATCATAAATGTATGTCGGACAATTTCCTCTGTTTTCATGTTACACAAGCATCGAGATAAAGTTAATTGTTACACAAATTTAGGTTTCGTAAGTAATGATTAATTTTATGTACCATCTAGAAATTGGACATTATTATTTTATTTAACCTTTCCAGATAAAGTGGAAATTAAAAAAAAAAGTGTGACCAAACGAAATTCAGAACATTCTCGTAAAAATTCATAAGTATCTTGTTGACATATGAAACTAGTATTTTAAAATCGAACACAGAAACTTTCTGTTGAAAAAGTGAGGCTTGACTTTGTCCGGATAATTTGATAATCAATGTATACGTTATGAATTTAAAACTTGTTTTTATTTTGATGTGATGAAATGACCATCGAATGCTTGGAATTGTTGCTATAGAAATAGTCTAATGTTTAATATAATTATATATATATTAAATATATAAAATATTATATTCAAATATAGCATTAAAGTATAAAAATAAGCAATAGTTTAATTAAAGTTTATTAAATATATTTGACCTAAATCTATTTCACATTAAAATAACGACCTTTTAAAAAAAATATTATAACTATTTAGTACATTTATTTAATATATCGAATAAAAAATTTTAAAATTAGAATATTAGCTGCTGCAAGGTATCTAAACACGTCCAATAGAATTCGAATTACTAAATTTGTTATAATTTTTAAACTAACAAAAAAAATTGTTTTAAACTGTCGGTAAAACCGTAAGTAATTCGATAAATGTTCAAATTATTTTAAAATTATGCTACATATAAAAATGTTTAAATTAACATGTTCAGATGTGTATCCTCAACATCACACTATTCCATCTCACAAGCTTATTTCATATATAGCTAAAACCTATTAATTGCATAACAAATTGCTTAATTGTATTGACTTAGTCTGCAAGACAAAACAAACGGTTTTTAAAAGGTTGGAAACAGTTCAGTACAATTTCACTCCGATGGTAAAAGAAATATGTTAAATAAGTTTATCTCGGATCAACATTTGTTTTATAATTGCATAGAGAAATTGCAAAAGGATACCATAAATTCCTGCCCATGAAATAAACCTCACGCGTGTTTATTTTCATTTACAAAATAAGGCTAGCATCCATATAATATACTAATATATTCTATTAGTAGAAACATTTACAACAATGAACAATTATTCGAGTGAGATAAATATAAATTAGAGGAATAACTGGTAATTGAACCTCTATATAACCAAATGTCAAAACATAAAAATATAGCGCACTTTTATACCTATCATATTCTCAATAATTGTTATTATAATGAATATTTTTCTGATAAACTTAGCATACGTTTTTACACCACTAATTAATTAATATTTTTTTAAACGATAACAACATCGAGTATCAAAATTAAATCAAACATATATGAAGAGATTTTCACAAAATGCTATGCACAGATAAAACATATATCAAGAGATTCTCACAAAATGCTCCACATGAATAATATAAAGGAAATTTCAGTATATGATGAATAAAAGAAACATTTATATAAAACAGTAATATAAAATATGCCTGGTTAAAGATTAAGACCAACGTATAAAATGTCATTTATAAAATATTAAAAAACTATAAAAATTTGAGAAATGTCAATATGAAATATAAAAATTATAAAAATTTGAGAAATGTCAATATGAAATATAAAAAATTATACAAATTTGAGAAATGTCAATGCGAAATATAAAAAATTATACAATTTTGAGAAATGTCAATACGAAATATCAAAACAATAAAAAAATAATTACGAAAAGCACATAACAATTCTTAATGTTATAAATTATAAAAATGCTTTATTGTTCAAAAGAGATAGAACATAATATAGAAGGGAACTTATTAAAAATTGTATTTAATAGTGCTAACTAGATAAATAGATAACAAAATAAAGGCAAACTGTTAAAATCTCGGGGAAAAGGGGAAAAAACTATATGTTAAAATTGGCAACCTAAATAGCATATATTCTTTATTAGTTGAACGGGACTGAGAAAAAGAAAAAGAATAAAAAAGTGAGCAATAGACTGTTAGGGGAATAAAGATTAATAATTAAAGATTGCTACAGTGTAATAGTCTATAAAAAAAATCGGTGTTTACTATATGAAGACAACACATAATACTTTTTATTTGACATTATCTCTCGTAATTAAGAAACTGTAATATAATTAGATTATTTCAAATCAATTAATTAATATCTTTTAAACTTTCTTCATCTATCTATTGTATATGTATCTTCTAAGCAGAACTATTATGTATATGAGTAATTAACTAAACAATTACTATTTTGTGATGAAATTTCACATTTGTATTGACAGGTCCAGATTACTGGGGACGTAAAATGTTCATGGCCTACACCCGCGAGGTTTGGCCTTCGTGTAACCTGGGTAGAAAACAGTCACCCATCAATATTTCTGTTGATGATCTCATCTACGATCACACTTTGAAGCCAATTAAACTGTCAGGAGCAAATGTTCCGGTAGGTCAATTTGTCGAGCGCACTCTATGAAACATATTTGATCTAAACTGATTCCCCTCTCTCCTCTCTACTTCTACTAATTTTATTTCTCTAGGAATTTTTTTCTTTTCTGTTTAAACATTTTATCAGTCAGCTTCTCCTGTAGGTAGTAAAATGTGGATATATTAATGTCATGAAACGTACACACTTCTGACGCATATGATTTATAAGTTCGAGGATGTTTGCTTAATACTATTCAATTGATAGTTATGTTTCCTGATAGCTGATTTACATGATGACTGAGCAGAGTTGTATGCGGGTATAAAACAGTTCTTGGATTGCAGGGTAATTCAGACGCCCCAAATTAATTATATAAATAATAATAGTGTTGAAAACAATTGCTCAAAAAATTAGGAGACTACCTTATCTATAAAAGAAATTAAATTATCTCAATTCTTGAAACTTTACGTTGCTTTGAACTATTTTAAAATAGACTTTTAGTCTAGATTAACTTCGATGGTTTTTTTCAAAAACATTAAATTTACCAATAATTTTTCCTTGCAAGCAGTGTTAGCCTGCTTCCAATATTTAACATTTATTTAAATATTTAATTATTGTCTATTTACTACTTTTGTCTTTATATAGAGCAAAATGAAGTTAATTTATTATTTCAAAGTTTATTAATTGATTGATTAATTAATTTATTGAGGCGAATTGTTTGATGAGAAACTTATAATCTCAATGAAACAAGTCAAAAACAGTTTTTTATCACAAAAATGTAAAAATATTTATTGTGATATTCTTTCCAATATAAGTAGAAGTCGGAGAGATCTTCCCTCAAACTGATTTATAAAAAATAAACTAAATTAATAATATAGTTTCGGCTGTAAACAAGCGACCGTGATGTTGTGACCAAAAAGCATAAATCACATAATATTTTGTTTTAATGAGTAGGTATAGGTTACGATCACGTTAAGCAAATTAAACGGTTTGTTAAAAATGGATAAAACGAACAAACAAATAACAAATGTAGGAGTTATACCCAGAAACAAACTGATCTATATAATGTTCTTAATTAAATTCCAGTAATTAAAACAGAATACATAATGGTGATTTTAGGTGTTATTATTTTAACTTTTGACACGGGAACATTTCGTAGATATTTATGGCTAATATATTAATGTACGTATATCTCTTATATAGCAGCAAATTAATAATTTTAACGAATATTAGAAATTGCATATTGATTAATTATGCCGTCAGATTCGTTCCACATATGCAACAATTACTTTTGCGGTTATTGGAGTTCTTTTATTTAGAACCATATTTACAATGACCATATTGTTATTTATTATACTGACTTTATTAAATATACAAAAATTGCATATATATTTTAATATGCTAATTATAAGTTTTTAAGTATTATGAAATAAATACCATTTTGATTATATAGATATATTTTTACCAACTATTTATTCAATTATTATCTGAAATGATTTACTTTTAAATAAATTATACCTTTAAAGTATTTTACAACGCGGCGATCATTAAACTTTTATTTACTAGAATTATTTGAATTACGTCAAATCTTTAAATATATATTCATAGACTAGTGCTAAAAACTAATAAAACTTTTTTTTAAATATGTGATAATTCCTGGAACGGTTTTTTTAATTAATTTTTTTATACAGATTAATATTATAATCGAAAACACCGGCCAGGACGTCAACATTATTTTTGAGTCAGACCATCTGACTGTGAGCGGTGGGCCATTTTCATACGAATACCTAATCTTTGGAGCAGTGATCAAATTTGGATCAAATTCGGCTCGTGGCTCGGATCATCGAATTAATGGAATTGAATTTCCCGGCGAGGTAAACAATACTATTACAACATGTTTAGATTTATTAAAGTGTTTATTGTTTTTAAATGTTTTATACTATTTTTTGTAAGTATTTTTTCTATTTTAGCATTAAAATTTGTTGGAAACATAGGGCACTTTTTTTCTATAAAAAGTGATACCTGACCATTTTCCAATTTATACATATATTGGTTATCTATAACTGGCTGTTTCATAGACGTCATAAAAAGATGCAATTATATAACTTTGACTATGTTATCTTAAACTTTCAAACACAATATTAAATTGATACAAATACTTATTCTTATTCCTAATTTTTACTCTATATTCTCGTTGCCGTTGGTCCTTTAAATTGATATGGGAGTTTTAGTGATGTCCACCAAAAAACTGTCTCCAATCATATTCCAACTGCTGAAATACACGGTAGAGTTCCCTTGTCATACATCGTGTGGGTTGATATTCATATCCGATGATCGTAACAACTCTTCCTCGGGTGACCTCTTCTTCTTCGTGTGTCATTCATCCTTCCCCCAGTATCACTTGCTTCGCTAGGTATTCGTCTCCTCATCTCATAATATCCAGTATTCTCCAGTTAACGCAACGTTGAACAAGTCTTCTCCCCCATTCGAGGCAATTTTCTGCCCTACGTATTTTCTGATGAGAGTTGAGAGTTAGTTGTATACTGTCAGCAATTATGACAAACAGAACTTAGTCAATCTCATAGCAAACATATATACTTTTATTTGTTATTTTTGTTTACTTAATTGTAATTTTCACATGATTGAATTTAAATAAAAATAATTTAAGCCTGATAAATAGATTTCAAATATATTTTATTAAAAACTATTGTTTTCATCAAAACAAGTAATCATTTACTGGTCTATTCTCAAATTAAATGTATTTCTTAAAACTATTTATCTTACAATATTTTTGTTAATTCAAATATTATAAGGTATATTTCCAAGTATTTCTTATAATGTAACTAATCAATGCAGATGAAATCAATATAAATATTTTAAGTTGTATATTATAATATTAACAATGGTCTACTATTATAAACTAAATTTTATTTAAAATAGTAAACTTACAGTTTGTCTAGTGGAGACTAAACACGAAAGTAATGTAATATTACATGTAAACATTCTTTTTATATTTGGTTCATCGATCTTTAATCATTAAAATTACTTCCCATTATTTATTGATTCAAAATAATATTAGCCATCTATTATATGATCTCTGTGATGCCAATTACAGTTGTTTACCTATTATGACCTTATATGTTAGTCCCGAAAATACATCGTTTAACTAAAGTTGTTCCTATGATCCATTTTGTCATTAATAATTAATAAACATAATTTATCATTATATAACACGAAGTATATAACACGGCGTATTACATGTACAGTTTTCTCATTACATATACCCCTGTATCATGTCCTGAAGCTTCTTATGCGTTTAAGAATTCTATGAACTTAAAACGATATATTTTGTGTAAATATCACAACGTCTATACAGCTAGAGAAGACAGATGTGTAAAGTCGGATTCCATCAGTCACTCTAGGATCAGCTGAAAACAGGACATGTATGACTTTTTAAAATAACAGAGAGCAAAAGTTTCTTTCTGCCAAAAGTAAATATGTTGTGTTCCAAATCGGCGCCGTAAATAAGTTTCATGTGGAGTGTGATGCATACGAAAGGAAGCAATCGGCACAAAATGTATTAATAAGTCAACGATCCTACACTTAATACCATTTATTTGTATAATAATAAGTTATATACTTGTTAATTAATTAACTGAATCAAGTTATATGGTATTTTCAGTAGTCATATTTGCTAATGATCACAGTATTTGTTGGTATTGTTAACGGTTAGGTTAATGCTGTTTTTCTTGAGGTAAGACAGTAACCAATTTTTCATAATATTATTAACAAATTTTATATTAAAAAAACATTTAAAAAATAACATTCATTAGATTATTCTGTTATAAAACAAAATGTGATTAATATATAACGCTACTTCAATATTTTCAATGAAGGGATTTCTAATGAAATATTTAGTCAGAATTAAAGGTGGAAGGTTTAATAATTATTATTAAATTAAAACAACTTAAATAATATTTTTTAAATTACCAAAATAAACCAAATATCATGCTTTTTATTTTAACATATAATATCTTAAAAACAAGGCGATAACCATTTATTGTTTAATGGAGTTTAATTCTTCATTAATAGTGGAAGCAATCCTATCAACTATACGAATTGTTTTGAATTCATCTTGATAACTCAGCTCTATAAGCAATCTGTCTTTATAATACTTATTTCAAGTCAAATTGACATTCATCAAAATAAATCATATACAAAACATTTAAAAAAAATTAAATCTCTCTAAAAATCTCTGACTTTATGTAACTGTCTTAATCTTTTATCTAAAAATAATCTTTACTATAGAAATAATAATAATACTTCTTTTACATTATGAATGTCAGCGAAATTAATGTTTCAAAATAAATGTAAGATGTTCGAAAAAATCAGTTTGGATAGTTATGTCCATTTAAAATTTACAATTTAGTTCTTAAAATGAAGAAATAATTATTTAATTTTAGTGATATCTGACAAAATATATATTAATTTAGTGACAATTGTAGCAAAATTAAACAACCCCAGGTTAGATGTAGCCTATAGTATTGTGTCTCTTAATGAAATCACCAGTGATAATTTACGTTTACAGTCTACGTTATGCATGGTATTGTCAATTATTTGTCTGGTGAAGAAAGAAATTAAAATAAAGAATTACTTATGCTATGTGTCCGCTATCCCGGTTGGGATTAATTCAAGGATTATTTGACAGTCCGTCGTTTTCGCCAAATTAATCGTAAATATTGAGGAAATATCGACCTTGCTGAGTAAATAATATACAAAATCATTTAGGTAGTTTCAATTCCGAATGATCTTTTTTGAAAAACTTTTTAAAGTGAAAAATCTTTTTGTAGTCTAGTAGTTTGTTTATAAAATGTTAATATAAAAAAATCCACTAGTATATTGCTATACAATTATGTAATTATCGTATTATGGTTACGATTACATTAAAATAACCTTATTAACTTCACCATTCAGTAATGTAATATATTTTAATTATATTTACCATAGTCCTAAATACCATACATTTGCACAATTCATATTTATACACAAATACTAAATTCACAATTATATTTCTATATTTTAATTCTTTATACAGAATAAGAGAAAAGAGTATTGTAATTTAAAATATAGAACCCAAATGAAATCCCTTTTATACAAAACTTTTGTCATATACTCAAAACTGCTATTGAAACAAACCACTAATTTCACTAATCCCTTTTTCCAGTATCGATAAGTTCCTTATGGCCTGTATCACACTGAATGAAAAAGAAATGTAACGCAAACTTAAATGCTATACAGGGAGATCTCCAAAATATCAACTGATATTCGGGTATTCGAAAGCTCACTAGTAAAAAAAATGTTTGGACTGTATCTATTCAGCGCAAATCAACAAAATTTGATGTCAGAAATAGGTTATTGACGTAGTCTAAGGAATTAGATTTTTTACAAAAATCTTGAAATATTTGATCCCAGAATTTTCGGTCCTTTACTCGATTAATGTGTTAAACTTATGTAAAGGTAGTCAGAAGTCTATCGATACTACTAAAATTCACAACAACAAGTTTTCAAACATTAAAAAATTAATGCAACGTATATTCCGGTTTCTTATAAAATTGTTTTAAGTAGTTAACAATAACATAAATTAATAAACACAATATTTAATATAATTATGATATGTAAATTAAACATTTGAAAATTTGAAAATGGAAGATTCAAACAATATTAATAATATATTATTACAACATCAATGTAACAATAATAAAATAAAATAATTTCGATAATTTAAATTAAGTTAATAAATATGAAGTAGTGGAATATTAAAAAAACTGGCTGGTAAAGAATGATCTAATCATAATAATTTTTTCTTCTGATGATTTGCCACTATTTGTTGAATTACTTACTATGATGGTTGTAAATTATAAAAAATTGTAATGATCTTATTATCTAATTTTAATCTAATTAAAACAATAATAACATAGTCAGGATTGTTAAGAAAGAGGACAGTTGAAAAGCCAGTAGGTTGACAAAAAAGACATAGCCATTTTTTATACAAGTAGGATAAGCTAGATTATTGATTAAAGTTTGAATGTGTGTCGAAGGTGTATATTTAAGAACCAATTAGACTCTATTTAACTTGATAATTGATGGTTACATTAAAAACAAATAGTATTATAGATAGGTGAAATGTTAAACGGTTAAATGATGTAATAAATGTAACTATCAATCATTAAATAAAATAGAGTACAATTTGTTCTTAAATATCCATCTTAAATATCCATCTTAAATATCTATCTTAAATATCAATCTTAAATAGTCATCCTAAATAGCTATCTTAAATAGCTATCTTAAATATCCATATTAAACATCTATATTAAATATCCATATTAAATATCCATATTAAATATCCATATTAAATATCCATATTAAATATCCATATTAAATATCCATATTAAATATC
>JAUZND010005732.1:0-11183 GCA_034780555.1 Coelogynopora nodosa | reverse complement strand
CATGTTAAATATCCATATTAAATATCCATATTAAATATCCATGTTAAATATCTATCTTAAATATCTATCTTAAACATACATCTGAAATATACAAAGTTCAGACAATGAATCCAATTGCAAATTAAATAGCTCAAGTCTTCAATTTTATTTGTCATAAAAATAAAATTACACCGAACAAAATGACTATGTTTACTTCATCCTCTTCTTAGCCCCATTTAGCGTGCAGTGTATTTTCTAATATATATTTTTTTAATATTTCGAAAAATATCTAAATCGGCGGGTCTATCAAGTCACAATATGCTCTTTTTCCCAGGATGAAAATTTATCTTTATTTACAGTTTTACACAACCTAGGTATCTATCGATAACCATTGAAAGAGTAGGTCCTACTCATCGATCACTTCTCTATACTGAGGACGCCTTGTGAGTCAGTTGACGTCAATGTCTGAGTACATTGTTTGCTTTCATAGATCATGGGAAGCATCCCTACTTATATACCTTATTGCCTATAGTATATGTAAATATAGTATTTTAAACATTGTGTGAAATATTTTAATTCCGTTTGGCGATAAATAACGAATAATGCTTACTTTTTAATTATAAGTTCTACCTTGTTTCACAGTTGCGCTTCATCTATATTATTTTCCACTATTTTTTAATGTTGTCAAGGTCGCATGAAGCCACTGCAAACAGTGCAGCTGCACACGGCCATTTGATTTTATTAAGGAATTCTAAAAAGTGTATCTATTAAGGATTTTACGTTAAATAAACATAATCCTTTTATGAACATTATATTTTTGTTTTGATTTGATTTGATTTGTTTTTAAATGACAGCTAAGTACAAAAATGGAAGGACCCTAAAGCAAAACTATGCACAACTTAAATGCGGTCCTGAACATTGTTATAGCACGTAATATGGTTTATTAAAGATGTTTATATGCTCTTTTACAGCTTCAGTTTTATGCATTCAACTCTGTCTTGTATGAAAATTACTCAACGGCATTATCGGAACCCGGCGGTTTAGTAGCATTATCAGTCTTTTTTACAGTAAGTTCCCTATAAAATATAAATATATGATAATTTTTCATCAATCTGATAACTTTAAAATTGTATTTTGGTTCAATGATTGGATTTTTTTTTCTGTCATTAAAGCTATTGTATTTAAAGATTATTTTGAATTGCAGATAATTAAGTATATAATTAAAAATAAGATTTGTGTCATTAAAATCGGGTGAATGACGAATGTTTATAGAAAGTTTAGAAATTAGTAATAGTAGAAATATAATTACAACTAGTATTACTTCATTTATATTCCTTAATGTTTATATCTAGACTTCTACCAGTGTCACTTATACAATAGTTACAATTATAAAGCAATAAATGTTGTGAACACACAATCTGAATTAGTCGAAACAGAATTAGAATAAAATTTAGACTTTGAAGAAATAGAATTGTTTATTAGAACTGTTTATTAAAACAAATACTTTAACAATTCATAAACCTGACGGACAACATATTAAAAAATAAATTATGTTAGAACGATGATTAATTATGAAACGATTGTGGTTCTATTTTTTAAAAATAGAACATCTATTTCAAAATGTAGCTATATTTTGTATTGTTTGTATGTTAGGTTTAATAATACTAAATTAATTATAAAATTAAACAGCATTATATTTATTATACTGAGAGCTTAAATGTTATTTTAACTGAAAAGAACCTCATTGTGTCTTCAGATATTTGATTAAATATTATTTTAATAAAGCAGTTAATTAATATTCGACAATCCATCATAATCATTTATTATAGAAATTAAATTCAAAGCAAAAAGTAATTATGAATTCTTAATTTACTATTTATAATTGTATTAACTATTAAATAGAACGTGATTCTGTTTGTGTATAACAACAATTGATGTGCGATTTGATTATATAAATACAATTCAATAGACTAACATTTATAATTGTTAATTTTTTTTAATTTAGAAAACATATATATTTGAAAAATAATCAGTCAAGTTTTTTGTTAATTTTGAAGGCATCTTATTGCAATTATAATCACAGCTGTAGTGGAGACTGCTGATTAGTATTACGAGGGTGATTTGATTTTTTTTTAAATTTATGAGTCACAGACAAATGCAGCAACAACTTTAGGCAGCGTTGTAACGGTGATTATTTATTATCATTGAATACGATCATTTTAGTATTCTGTATTGAATAACAGCATAAATTTGTGAACCACAATTTATAAAATAGGTGCATTTATTGAGATAATGTTGTCCTTTAGTACATTTTTCCAGTGAATATTCTTTTAATTAAAATTTTAATTAAATAATTTAACAATCCACTAACAGTTCAATCGTCTGTTAAACTTTCAACTTTAATCTGTACATTGCTTTTAAACGAAGTCGTTTGAAATATTTTCGCTATCATTTTCATTTTGCATTAATTTTGTATTAATTTTGCTTTAATCGTAAAAGGAATAATCAATTATAAATTAAAATAATTTTGTAAAATATCCCTTTCCTTTGAAGAAAATTCAACGTTTAGGCATCTAACTGTATTAACATATTGTACAAGGCATTTAATTTGTATTCAAGGTGTGGCTGTTTTCATGCTTTGTAGATTGGGGAAGCTCCTACGGATGACTTGTCTGCTTTAGTGTCGACAACAGAAAAAGCTACGCTTAAAGGTATAGTTAAACATTTCATTAAACTACTGTGATTTTAATTCGCACTAGTTTTACCCAGAGAATTAAAAAAAAGTTAATGTTAAAGTTTATAAAATATAAATATACGATAATACTTCTAAATGTATATTATACATTTTCCTAATTTACTCAAACACTTTTTAAGCTATTAAAAAATTAGTTAACTTTTTCTTTTCTTTTATGGGAAATATGTTCATAATATAAGATAATAGCTTATACATAAATGCTTTTCAATTCTAAATTCGATTAACTGAAATCAAATTGCATGGTTGCATATCTCAAGTTGAAATTTATCTAACGTTTAGATTGTAATATGATATATAATATTTAAATAAATAATTACTTGGACTGAACGTTGAAACGAATCCATTTCTGCTACCATCGATAAATTGTCAACATTAAAATAAAATAAAAATAGCAATCATTCAGTAATTTGTACAACTGACAGGGAATACTTTAAATATAGTAACCCCTAACAACTGATTTTACAAAGTTTATTACAACATATATTACTACATATATTACAAAAATTTGTAAATTATTCAAATCAATAATTACTTGGGCTAATTATTGAAATGAATCCATTTCTTCTACCATCGATAAATTGTGAACATGAAAAAAAATAAAGACAACAATGAGATGTATTTGTCGATTTCATAGTCGTATGCCACATCAAAATATGAAGACTTTATAGTACTAGGTTGACCAGAACCAAACGTTCAATAATCGAGAATACGAGAAGTATTAAAATAATATAAATTATAGTTTGTTTATGTCCCAATAGCAGATTGTTAAATTTAAAAGATTTCATTAAATATTTATGTATCTGCATATTTGACGAAAATCGAAATGTAGAAATAAATAATTATTTATACATTTAATTATTAATTTGATTAATTAAAAAATTTAACGGATATTAATGGGGAAAATTCATTTTAAACATCGAAACTCTCAAATTTTATAGGTCGATTATATGGATTTTTATTTATCTATGACTTATTATAATTTTCTAGATATATCAAACCATGTTGAGATTCAAAATTAAATATATGGATAAATATTCATACATTCATCCACGTTTATTTTGAGCATTTTCCTGGGACTTCTTTTACGATTCTTTGGTTAATTTTAATTTATGAATATGTATTTAATTTATTTATCAACAATTTTTATTTCACTATTTAGTTTAAGTTTAATCATGAAGATTATAAATATTTAGAATCTAATAGTAACCAGAAGTGATATAATTTTGTTTCTTTTCTAGATTTCTAAAATAATAATTTAGTTTTCAAAAAGAATAAGTTTGTTACTTTTTCTCAAAATCAAACGACATATTTGCTAAATGGGTCGTCTACATTATTAGTTAATTATTTCTAATGTATTTTTAATACTTTTTATTTTAATTTGATCTTTGTGTTAATATTTCTTATTATTTTAAGGAGTGTTCTTATAAGTATGAATATAGCTTATTTATACGATGATGACTAAAACAATTCTTTGGAAATAATATCAAATAATAACCAATATGTGTATTTTGTGTAGAGATTTTTTATTTTTAATCCATATATCTCAATTTATCTTACTGCAAACTAGTGTTTGGTATATTTTTCATACTATGTTTTAGATTTTATCGTTTGTTTTAACTTTAGGTTGTAGTTTCATCAAAATCAAACTTAATTGGATTTAATTGTAACCGGAATTATATTTTTGTAAACGATAATAAATATATACGACTATATTTAACATTTGTCCCGCTGTACGAGAAATTGATCACAATATATTTTTTATAATAATATATTTCTACCTATATAAAAAAAATGCTGGACAAGTATAGATCAAAGTGACCTTAATGGAAGCATGTGTTGACGTTATAAACGTCCGCTGTGCGGTATAAACAAACAGTCTTCAGTCTCAATTCATTTCTTCTTACATCTGTCACACGCCGCTGTAACACGAGGTGTGACTCTACACAGTCTATAAACGCTCTCTATGCATATGTTGATATCATAAATCTTCTTTATTAGCTATTTGATATGACTGCCAATAATAGAACTTTTATAGTACGAAAATGTTTAGTGTAATAATTAATCAGAGCAATATTAGTGATAGCATTATATTAGTGACCTCTTACTCTCTTTTTTCTTCATGCAATCAATCCTAGTTTTACATAAAAAAGATAATTAAAATAATATTTGTATGCTAATCGTCGTCTTTATTCTGAGAATATTCTGACCGGGACAGATATAACCCGCAACACAGTTAATGCAGTACAGGAGTTACAATATAAAAAAATTGATTGCAACTTATAATAGCAACGCTTTCACTCCCCCTGTGAAATATTGCCCCACATTCGATTGCCATTAAAATAGCTCGATTGACCGACTGTACAAAAAAACTAGGTTTAGCAATTGCTGTAATAATAATATATAGGTTAATACATGGTTAATAATAGTTCTTCCCGATCAACCTGTTGCTACTTGTTTTAAAATGTTTGCTCTGTATTTGGAGAGTATTTTTTTAAAGTCAATTTTATTAATATAAATATTTCAATTGATTGTCATTGATTACTCGAAAATTTTGAATATAAGACCTATATTAATTTTAAATATGGCTGATTTTAAATAAATAAAGGCTGATATTACTTATGTTAATTTAATTTAATCTAAATTTATATTATATTATTCAAGCTAAAGTGTACGAATTACAAGATATTTTCTTGTAGAATAAATCTGACAATTGTATATCAATCCTCATTATTATAATAATAATAGGTAGTTACAAAAAATTTCATGAAAATTTTGTTTCAACAAAAAATTATTATTTAGTAAAAAACGCATATTATGATTAAAAATACTATAGTTTAAACGATCAAATTTATGATTTAAAAAAATATTAATTCGAAAATGACACAGTATTTAGATAAATTTAATATTATATAATACATATACTTAGTACTTAGAAAACAATGTTATGATCTCAAAACCTTTTATAATATCTTGTAAATATTTCATAACACAACAATGGTGGCGTGAAATTAATTTTATTTCCAGCAATTTGTAGTATAGGAATGATAAGCTTATCACATACATTTTGTATTCTATATTATGGATAGCATGGTAAAAATTATATTTTTATACTAAAAGACTGGTCCGTTACAACAATAGCAGATCCTAGTAGGATACATTTCATTCATTTCATGATGAATATTGTATCATACATCAAAATAGTAGTAGACTAACTGACCAATATAGGATACAGTATGGTTAGTTGTAGTAATATTAGTATGTAGTGATAGTAGTACTTGGCAACGTTGAGGTAATTAGATTAAAAAATTATTATTTAAAAGTTTGTTAGCTTTGCTGAAGTATCATTCATGTGTTTTGATTTTTGAATTTGAAATATTAACTGTGTAATAAACCCTGTTATCTATACTTACTAAATTGTAATATTGTTATTATTATTTTAGAATCTATCATTAGGTAATACTTAACTAACAAATAAAAAGCACAGGAAAATTCACATATTTTGGTTTCATCATCGAAAATTAAGAAATGCATGATTTGAAACGCGTGAGTTGTTTTGATCTTTATAATGCTGGCAGTTATAATATAAAATTGTTGTTACATTTTAGCGAAGAAAGTTCTTGTTTTTGTAAGAAACAAATTGTTTCTTATTAACCGTAAATTTGATTATATCTCCATGAAAAGCTTGACTGGACTTGAAGAGCAGCACATTAAAAGTCAGCCTGGATGACTCAATCTTCATCAAGAAAAATGTAAATCCCCATCTGTGGTCATATTTATTGAAGAAAGATTTTTGACTGTCACTCATTTGTTTATGACAAATCGGGAATGTTATTGCATCATTTAATTTTTCATAAAGGCTATCAGTTAGTTTATTCAAATTGAATAAAGTAATTGTAGGTTGGTACAAGGCTCAACATTGATTGAAAATGTCCAGTAATACGTCCTATAAAATATAGCTTTTTTATTATTATAATGTTTAAAATATGTATCTAATTAAAACAGATCTGCACTGAAAAATATCTTTACTGTGATGTGAAATAAATTATGAAAGTGTGTTATATAATGACAAATCACCTACAAAGTGTAGGAGAAGTTACTTTAAGAATGAAATATGTGTTTATAGGAATACTTTGTCATTCTCAATTGAGTAGAATATAGCAGGCAAATAGTTTACTAAAATATGCTATAGATAGTAAAATACTAATTTATACTATGGAATATGTCTTATAATATAATTAAGAATGTTAGTTTATACTAGTTCTCCTTAGAGTATGTTTTATATTAATGTTTATGAATAATTTATGATAATAATGATAATAACATTTAAAGAGGTAACATATATTACAATTAGAATTAAATTATATTTTTAACTGCCATTAAATATTTAATGTTAAAAAGATTTAAAACATTTTATAATTTGTATTACACTTAATCAGAGTTAGAGATGTTATTCTGATTTTTTAAACAAAATATATGCAGTCTACAAATTATATAATTTAAGTTAGATATTAAACTAATATTTTAAAATTTATAATCTTTAACAAATACTCAGAAAACTAATGTAGTAAACGATAATATTAAAATAGAAATCATCTATTAAAAATACATGGTTGTACATTTCAGTATCTACATATATATATATATATATATATATATATATATATATATTATATTACATTATATTGTATAGTATTGTATTATTTTGTATTATTTTGAATTATTTTGTATTGTATTATATTATTTTATATGATATTATATTATACTATACTATACTATACTATACAATATTATAATATAATACTTTGTAGTGTTCAAACGGAAAGAACTTTAGAAACAATATTTTTACACAATATATATGCATAGTGTAAATAACGATCTACGTTCTTTACGTTGAATAAGTCAACTAAGACGAATTCCAAGTCTATCTTCATTAAATGTTAAAATGTTACGTATACATAGTCTTATAGATTGTTATAATATTTAATCTAAATAATTATTTGTATTGTTACATACATAATAAAAATCTATTTTATTACAACTAAAAATAACAAATTATAAAAAATATTTGAAAACTATAAATGAAAATGTATGATCTTGTAAGAGCACCAGTAACATTATTTACTAATAAATGTATACATTATTTAAGATCTGACATATCTGTAAAAGAAACACAATTAAGTAAATAGAAAAACCCACCTACGCCGCGTCATGAACTGGGAAAGAAGAAAAACTGAATAATATTTATGATGTGCAAAAACCAACCTGGCAGAAGATTCGTTTCTTTTTCACAAGTCTGTGTAATATTACTAGATTCACGCGATACCGTGGATTTTGCGTAAACACAACAATGTACCCAAAAGTTTATACTATGAAAAAAAGTTGTACAACAATAATATATTGGATTACTCAGTGAATGTTCAGTCAGACTATTCACTGTTTTATCAATATTCATAATTTTATTCGTCTTAACTCTGAACGATTTAAATAGTGTGAAGACCATTTATAATTAATTTAGTCTGAAAAATGGTTAAAAATCAAATTTGTTGGGTTTTTTATATAAGATGAAAAGTCTTATAAATGGCTTAGGTAATAGATTTTAAAAATATCAAAATAAACATTGAGAGTTGATGATATTGTAAACAACATTTGAGATTCCACATGTGACATTGCACCGTGCGACATATTATTTTTCGTTCAATATATAATTTCCTCTGCAAAACTATCTTGTAAAGGTGTCAATAGTACCTAGGGCCAGCCTATACATTTATGTCACAATTATAAATAGAAACATGACAGTTTGTGTAATTTTTACTTGGACCTTTATTTCCACATTTCAAGCATAACTTCTTGCATATTTTAATTAATTAATTAATTTAATATTGTCGACTTTATTTACAATAAATAGAATATAAGAATTAAAGCATTTTTGTAAAAACCAATCTAATCAATCAGATTATTAAGTATATAAAATAAGTTATAAAAAAAAGTATATAAAAGTTTTGGTCAATATCAAAAGCATATATATTATATTTTATTATAGTAATTTATAGAAGAGGTTAAAATATTTGTAATTGTACTATTTTGTAAACCTTTAGTAATAAAGAAATTATTAAAATCTACATTTCTTTAAATAAAATATTCATTATTTAAAATTAATGTTTCTGCATGTGAAGTTCTTCGCTTAGTAAAACTTATTATAAAGGAAATAAAAAAATATATTAAAAAAACATTATCACAAAAATTATTCCACTGGAAGGGAGAGGGGTATTTACTACTTGTTCAATGTATATTAACTTAAATTTGTTAAATATTTATATTATTTAAACAGGAGATACAACGAGACTAAACGGCTTCCTTTTTCAAGCATTATTACCGAAAACTGAACAGTACCTAACATATGAAGGTTCTCTTCCCTTTCCCGCTTGTCATGAAACGGTTACATGGGTCATACTTAACCAACCGATAGAAATCACAGAAACACAGGTTTGTACTAATTATTTCGAAGTGACTTATTTAATTGAACCATTTCCTTCTAATAGCGCTTTTCTGAAGAAACAAAGTAACCAAATTTATTCACATGTGTTTTAAAACTTAACAGCACTTTGCAATATAACCGATGATTTTATGGCGTTCCTGTTTGATGCATACAGCTGAAGTCGCTTCGGCAACTGCGAATGTCGCGCTCCAAGATGTCCGGAAGAATGTCGGATAACTTCCGGCCGTTACAGAGTTTGAACAATCGATCAATACGCACGAATATTAACATGGATAAACCGGTAAGATAACACTGGCTTTTGGTATTTAGTGTGTGCTTTAATGCCGTCTAGTATGAAACTTACAACTTAGGATATACAAAATTAATAATTAAAATCGTATTCTTCTCCAGCATAAATTATTTTGAGATCAGTTTTCGCTATCTTTGTTTATTATATTCCTATATTCCATAAGGCCTTCTTTAGGAACTATTGGTCAGGGAGTAAAGCGTTGTAAAAAAATATCAATAAAATTAGATCATTTAATTGATACCTAATAAAAAAATTAATGTTTATATTTTTATGCGGATTCGAGACGATTATATACGGTGGATTTCAAATGGTAATATTTATTCTGCCTTTGACCGACTTAAGGTTTAACCGACTTTCACTAAAGATAAAGAATTGACCATGATCGTTATAAGTGTGTAAAATGTATAAACGTAAATGCAAACATAAAAAATATATTAATATACAATTATAGAAATATTTATTAAACAGTAATTTACACTAAACTCACCAAACAGCAAACAACCTCACCTGCTCACTTGCGAAAAAAGTTGTTTGAGATAGTTACGAAAATTTAAAGCTACCCTTTTTTCAAAATAATTAATAAAAATCAAAAGTTCTCTAAATGAAACTATTTAATTGCTTAAAATTTAAAAAAAAAACCAACTTCATAGAATAAGAAAATCTTACATTGGACTTTTATCTAATGAGCATTTTTTTGACTTATAATTTACATATTATATAAGCCATAAAACAACATTACAATTAATTTGTAAAGAATGTTATAGTTAAACTATATATATATATTAACCTTTAATATTAATGACATCACCTTTGGAAATGCCGATGTAAACTGGATTCCGCTAATTTCCCCTGATGAAATAGAAACACACCTATTAAAACTCTCGGATCGCGGGTGCGGAAGTGACGAAATTCCATCAAAACTTCTCAAAACAGTTGCCGATATTATCAACAAACCACTAAGCCATATTTTTAATTCATCTATTCTACACTCTTCCGTTCCACTCATATGGAAAATTTCGAAAATCATTCCGATACAAAAATGTTCAAATCCAACTCTAAATGACCATCGTCCGATTGCTCTCCTCCCCATCATATCAAAAATTCTTGAAAAATGTATTCTCAACAGACTACAACCTGATATATTTACGAAATATGGGAACAACCAATTTGGTTTTAGAAAAGAAAGTAGCACCACATGTGCACTTATTTCAATCATCGACGATATCTCGAAAAATCTTGAAAATCCTTTAATTAAAGCCGTCTCTATTATCAGCTATGATTCCTCTAAAGCCTTTGACACCGTTCCATATGATCTCCTCATTAACCGCCTCATTGAAACCGATCTCCAAACTGGCTTCATTAAATGGTTAAAGAGTTATGTATCAAACCGTCAACAATATGTCTACTACAACAAACAATACAGCTCGCCTAAGCCAGTCCTCTCAGGAGTCCCCCAAGGAGCCATCCTATCTCCTATTCTGTTTTGTATCTACATGGCCCCTCTTAACTCTTTACATAAACCAAACGAACTATACAAATACGCAGACGACATGGCTTTAACCATTTACCACTCACTAAACACCACAGACAATGAGATTACTCAAGCCGAACTAAATAACATCAACTCTTGGACAACAAGCAATCGAATCACACTCAACGGAACA
>JAUZND010005731.1:0-11075 GCA_034780555.1 Coelogynopora nodosa | reverse complement strand
GAGGAGGAGGAGGAGGAGGAGGAGGAGGAGGAGGAGGAGGAGGAGGAGGAGTAGGTGGAGGCGTTACTGATTTTTTTTTACTGGACACAACAGTAGTAGTAAGATGTTTTATGTTCTTATTGCAATGTTCTCACGTTGAAAAGGGATTTAGATATTCAATCTATTAGATGAGACATTAAATTTAGTAAATAGGTAAGTGTTTAAAAATTGAGGGTGATTTAGAATTGACGGAACTTCTACTACTTATGTACAATCAAATTTTAATGGACCATGACTATATCTCAAGCAGAAAACTGACGTGTTTCAATGATTGTATTTTGGTCGATAATTTCCGAATATCATCAAGGTCAAATTATGTAGACATTATAAACATGTGATATAATGTCCAAAATATTCTTTTCGTTTATACATATCGCCAAAAGACTGTTTAAGTAGTGTGATCTAATTCAATTTAATCCAAATATATTTATTGAATACAAATTTTGTTCAAAAGCGATATTTTGTAAATCTAAATTTAATATTTCAAATTATTTTAATACTACTTTCTCAAATTTATAACATATTTCACTATTTCTATATTTCATCAATGGACACAATTTATGTTACCAGATTGTTTGTTAATACACGTATGCGTTTACTGTGCCTTGGTCAGGAGACATAATTCTCAATGCATAACGCAATTAGTCTGAATATCGTGCATTGTGGATGTGATGATTAAAAGATAATCGGCAGATTTATCCTTTTTAAGTTTTTACCATTAAACAATTTTTAAAACATTTAATTAAATTAATTCATATTTCGCTATATCTGCAGATAAATTATATAATATACATAATGTTTTTCAAAAATAATAACACGAGGTCAAAAAAGTAGAATTTTTTTTAATGAGGTTCTGAATATGGTTTTTATAAAATATATGTAACAAGTAACAATAATTTAACACGACAACACTAACAGCTACGTTAATAGTTGAAAAATATGTCTTGATTGTGTGTATATTTTCCATAATAATTTGAGTTTAAACGTTTTCATCATACAAGCAAACAATTTGATTAAAATATTTTTCGAAGTTAAACAAACCAACAAGTATTTAAATGTTTATTTAAACCTTTAATTTGAATCAAAATTAATTAATTAGTTAATTAATAAACATTACATCGATAATTGAAACGGTCCGCTGATGAATCTCTTGAATTTTTTCGCGACATTGAAGTTGCCTTGTTCACAAGTTCGGGTTGTTCTGAAGTTAAACATACATATAAACGACAAATAATAAAGTTTATGCAAAGTAATTGTATCTATAGAAGTTATTGTTACTAAGGAAAACTAGATATTATGTTTAACTAAAACTGTCTTTAAATGTTGTCAAATTTTGGAAATGAAACATTTTGTGATATTTTACATTCTCTTGTGATATTATATTTTGATGTTAAACTTTTTTTATATATAATTAAACATTATTGTATTTTATTAAAAAATTACTCATTATAAATATTTTTTTGTTAATTAATTTTGAACATTCTAGTTTTTTTAAACGGTTTAATTCTTGCTTAAACAATGCTGAATAATGATTGAATTTTCAATAAACTGGTTTTGCGATTTTAAATAAATAAAATAATAAACCATTATTCTGAATTAAAAAGCAAGCTTTAATAAAAAAAACTTAAAGTCAATCTAGTTGACAATATATGTTCAACAATTTAAGAAATAAGTGTACTACGAGAATATTTTATTACTAAGTTAAACGTTTAAAAGAGTATTTAGGAATAACTGTATAATAAATCGGTGTCCATAGGAAACCAATATCGATTACAAATAAGCATATAATGTTTCATAGTATATTCTTTAAAAATCGGCAAGCGCGTAAGATAATCTTTTCTAATATACATTTCAAATTGTACAATTATTATATTACTGTAGACAAATACCCTACTTCGGCTGATTAAGAATTGTCGTGCTGATTAACATGGGCGTTCATTATGAACATCACAACCACACATGCATGTAACAATATGGCCGTATGGAAAAGGTTTATGGAAGTAGCGCTAGTGTGGAGCTTAATACTATTGAAGCTAAAAAATGTGATAGTTATAAATCAGAAGTCATCGTCTTTAAGTTGAAATTAAAAAATATATAGAAGTGTAGTTTGGTATAGTTCATTAGCGCGTTTGAATGTACAGTTGTATAATACACAATTCTATTATTTTAGTGTTATTTGCAAACCAGCTCAACATTAAAGCATACAAAACTATTCTATTTTTGTAGGTAAGCATATATTATATTTATAGATGTATTTACAATGCATTTCTAATATATTTCTAATGTATTCAGTCATATTTTGAAAAGGAAATAAAAGGACTTGATTTATGAAATACTGATTAATAAAACAATCTTTCAGTTATATTTTCTTCCTGTAGATATATACCAATGTAATATGTATATCTGATTAAAATACATTCATTAGTTTATTGGCTTTGGTAACTTATATATACTATAAAATAATAGAGCTAAATAACAATAATGATATACGTATGTAAAATTTGAATTTTTCCCAAAAATATGCTTAGTGATTTATCAAACTGAATAACTATGGTTTGTATGTAATTATAATATTGGTTCATAAAATATGAAATCATATACATTGTATTATATATATATATATATTCTTAAATAGACAAGATCAGCTGATTCGTGTAAAAATTGTTCGTGCTGCCAATTCTATCCGTTCAGAATTAGGGTCTATAAATAGACTAATTCGAGGATTATATAATGTCTAGTTTGATAGATGGGTTTGTGTTTATTTTACAAACATTGTACACTGTTTTTTAATATTATTACAAATGCCTACCAATATCCATGATTAGTATTTTTGGTTTCGTTTTACGCAAAATATTATAAAAAGCATGCTATTAATTATAAATTGTAGCTACAAAAATATTTAAGTATACACACTATATATATATGGCCAATTTGTTAACATCCATATATGGATCCCGCAGGGTCAACTATGTAAACCTTTCGTGGTAAAGTTTACTCACTTCGAAGATGTTGGCTGATAATGGACGATTCAGTGGAATCATATGGTTTTCGATTTCTTCCTTGTCCTTTGTCATCTTTTTAAAAAAGTGAACAAAAAATAACATTATACAATATTTACATAAGACCCATGGAAAGTACCACAAATATGTGTTGAGTTTTATTTGTGATTATATGTTTCTGTTGATTAATTTCAAAAGTTACTGCAGAAAATAGTAAATATTGCGTGTTATTTGAATTTATTTATACCTGTACTCATAACTAACATAATCTTATGTGAGTTAGATCCTAACATCTCAGGATAAAATTAAATATATGTTTACATTGCATATTTTCATCTCATTTTTATTTAATTTCACATAACTGCTATATTTATCATATTGGATTTACTTAAAATTAATTTCCTCTGGCATTATTATTTTACATACAGTAAATATATTTAATTCAGTAATTGTGGATGACCTTAAAGCTCTAAAATATAACATTATATAATTATTCGTTTAAATTAACTTATCATAATATATATATGATTTTTAAAAAATTCAAAATTTTAGGATTTTCTAAATTTAGGTTTGAAAAAATATTTTTATAAACAACTTCGACGTTATATTTCTTATTTCTTATATATTCCAAATGATTTATATTTGTATACATACACATAACAAATAATAATAGAAAATGTGTATATATTGGATTAATATGTGATCGTACGTGCAATTGTTTCGTTAAGCAAAGATGATTCTGTCGAATAAACCGGTCTTCGTTTGGGTAATCCTGGGTAACCATTTTGACCTATGTTAAAAATTAGAAATTAAATAACCATAGGTTTATGATTTAGTTTATCAATTAAGTATAATATATGTATATTTAAGTATGTTATTGTAGGCATTATGAAGTTTCATAATTAATATAATTTTAAAAAATAAGTCCGATTGTTAAAACTTTAACTTTATATATATTTCGGATAACTTCTTTGAACACTATAAAATTAATAAAAGTATTATAAATTTAAGGACTCATATTTCAAATATGTCAAAATACTTTAAATTCGAACAAAATAATTATATATCAATCGTTGGAAAAATTATTTTTTATCAATCTTAAAAATCAATAGGCAATATAGATTTAGGCAATGATGGTCGATAACTATAGATAGATATTATACATAAAATTGCAAAATATTATTTTTATACAAATTTAGAACATACAGATATCCATCCACGATCCCGATTAATTGTTGACATATCATCACGGATGTGGATAGCTTCCTTAAAGTGTCTGTCGGGGTGATCCTTAGTATATTCTAAAATTCTTGCAGTAAAAGAAATTATTATTCTCGAAAGAAGTTAAACAAATTCTTCGAAAAAATCAAATTCATATCACTCCTATTTTTACATCAGGAACCAAACGACATGATAAATTAATATTTTCATGCTTACAGCCACCTACATGCACAACTGAAAACTGTATCCTATTTAACGCATTTCGCAAAAAGAAAAACATAATATATGAATTAACTTGTTCTATTTGTAATGATAAATATATTGGGGAAACCAAAAGGAACACAATATAGCTATTCACAGATTTTAAGATGTCAGCTATGGCAGAACACTACAATAAATGCCACAATATGTACCCAACACATACGAAATGTTCCTTTTACTGCAAGATTATTAGAATATGCTAAGGATCACCCAGACAGATACATTAAAGAAGCTGTCCATATCCTCGATGATATGCCAACAATTAATTCGGATCGGGGATGGACATTTATATGCTCTAAATTTGTGTAGAAATAACATTGTGCAATTTTATGTATAATATCTATCTATAGTTATTGACCTACTTATCTATATTGCCTTTTAATTGTTCATGTTGATAAATTCTAATTTTTTCTACAATTGAAATATAAACATTTGCTTGAATTTAAAATAATTTCACATATTTGAAATATGAGTCCATACATTTATAATGCTTTTATTAATTTTATAGTTTTCAAGGAAAATATCATAAATATATATATAATTAAAGTTTTAACTATCGAACTTATTTAATTATTTTTTACTCTATTATATAATATATATGTATATATATAGATTATGCATATTTAATTTTATTAAATTTTTTTGAGTTATTATAGTTATTTACGTACTTTTACCCTTTTTTATTATAAAATATAAAAATTGCAGTGAATGAATAATTACAAAATTATTATTTTGAATTAATTGTAAGACGGAATTAATATTTTACATCAAAAAGCTAAATATATTCCACGACTGTCTTCCACCAAAATATCTTTCAGAAAAATATCTTTCAGCCAAATATCTTCTAACAAAATATCTCCCATCTCCCATATTATTTTTAACACATGAATATTTAAATATAAACTTCATCATATAATACTTGATTATAAAATAGAGTTTATAAATAAAAGTTATAGTACAAAATTGTGAATTTGAATACGATTTTTAACTCATTTCAAAAACCAGTATTTATTTGTTTAAAGAGAGAAAAAAAACTACAATATTTCATTTGTGACAAATGTTATGCCGAATGCCAAAATACATCCTGCTGCCAATGACCTCATCTGTGTATACAGCGATGTTGTGAATACATATATTGCACAAAAGTGGTAGTGCACAAAAGTGGTATTGCACAAATTTTGGTCACAAACTAAGCTGAAGGAATGCATTCATGGTTAACTATCGACCTTAATGTTTGTTCAATGAAAACAATACGGTAATTGTTCATAGCATTGGCCACTTGTGCTTTTTATTTAAAGTGAATTGATCGTATCGAAAAGAATCTCCGTGCTTTTTAGTTCTTTATTTAGAATGTGATTTTGGTAATTGAATAACTGCAAAAACGCAAATTCTAATATCTAAATTGTAATAAAAATTTAAACAATGTGATATAAAACAAAAACTTGAATACTTTTCTGTTATCATGAAATTTGCAGTAATATATTAAGCGCTACAACAACAAGTCGGCTTAATGTACGCGAGAAACAGATTAAATTTTAATTGTAATTCAAAACAAATAATATTAACTAATTTAATTAGCAACATATATATAATACAAGTTTAGTCCTTGTAAAGGAATCAATGTAAAATTTCACTAAAGCAGTTTCTATTAGATTTGCTGTACAGTATATATATATATATATATATATATATAAAATTATAATTCCGATAATAGCATTGATATTGGTATGTAGTTGAAATGCACAATTTACTTATAATCAATCTGTTAGTAAATATTATAAATGATTCTTCAATGTATTAATATCTCACAAGTAAAAGTTTCACATTATAGAATAATAAATATTTAAATAATTAAAATATAATGATTTTGATGTAAAAATCTTCGAGCTTGTTTACATATCGTTAAAATAGTTAAATAAGAATATGTTTTTATAGATAGATTATAAATAGTAAAATGTTAGTTGTATATTTATTACTTTAAAACATTGTATTTTAAATCAAATGGTTAAATTTTGTTGATTTTTTGGAAATAATTATACGTACATTTTAATAAAGTAGTTAAATAATAATAATAATTAAAATACAAAAGGTATTGGTTTATTATATATAAAACATAACTATTTATACGCATCAATATATGAATATAACATATCCTATAATAATTAAGCATTCATTGTTTATATTATACGTTATATTGATCGTTTACTTGTAATAATGCTATACCGTATCTGATTCATTCCAATCTAATGTGCACTGCTATAAGCAATAAACTTATAATATATTAATAATTTTTATTCATAAAATCACAATTATGTTTCCAATGTTCGAATCAAAATGGATTTCTTTTACACTTCAAACCTTTTTTGGTCGGCAAGGCAACTTTTCCATCCCAACAAATTTGAAAATGTAATCTTCACCTGCCCGAAAACATGGCGATGGAACAGCTCTGTTACAGGAAATTGATTTACCCATACTCTTTCACACCCACCCATTCTTAATTCTCTACCGATTTAGTGCATGTTACATAGTTTCTACATGAATCCCAGACAAGTATATGCCGTACACGTACAACATACAGTGGAGAATTATAATAAATCTACAAAAGGGAATCTATATAAGTAATTTAGTATTTAGGAGCCTCTAGATAAATGTGTGTGGATCGTAAAACCTTTAATTTTCCATTTTTTGCATAGTTCAAGTTTAATAAAAAACTAACTTTTTATATATTAATTAATTTTATTGTTAAATCAAAAATTATTTCAAATTATTTAAACAAAATACTAATAATTGTTTTAGCATCTTACTTAGAGGTTCGCTTTTTAATATTTTGTTACAACAAGAATGGAATTTACCTTTAAAATAGACGAGAACTTTAAATGTAGGTAATTTAAAAGAGGATACCTTTCTAAATATATTCGTGATTTTTTCATGTATATAACAAATAAAGTATATTATATACTTTAGGGAAAACGTCTTATATAGGTCTTATGGATGGTTTCAATGTATTATATAAAATTTATACAGGTCCTGTACATTTATATGAGTATTTCAATTAACATTCAACAAAAATTAATATGAGACATAATACTTTTGTAAATTAAATTAATTATTATTGATCTATTACATTGATCTCTATATCTCTCTGCTTTTGATTATTGAACCGTCATTTAGTCATCACATTTAACTGTTGCATAAGACGCCAAATACAAACTTTAAGATAAGCAAAAAAAAAATCTTTTATTCGGCATGCTTGGTTATAAAAACATAAATTGTCTTCGTTATTTCATGCTGTATTCATTTTGTACCTTCTAATCCAACATGTAGCTATTTAAAAAGATTTCAATTTTGTATAAAAGATACCAAAAAAGCTGTCTGGAAATTTTAATCCAGACGTTGGTTACTTTTCGATATAATCCCAGATAAATAACTTTTGATGCTATAAAAATGCTGTAGTAAATCATATAAAATCACATCGCATATATTTATTGCATTACGAAAGACACATACTACACAGTATGTTGATATATGATAGCGAGCCATCTTTTAGTTTTATGTATCGTCTCAAAAAGCAGGCCACCTGGAATTTGGAGAATATACTAATGATTCAATTCTGTGCTAATTCATACTTGGATTCCAAAGCAAAGACGAAAGCTAAGCGGTTGGCAGTTCGCAAAATTATATTTAACTTCGTCGGCGCGGCGCAAGGGTAGTGCCTACTTTTCTGGTCAGGAGACTATACTATAGAGCTTCAATTATTTTTTTGGTGCTTTCTGTGGTCATTTGTGCAACATTTTTATACGCTACATGCATTAATTAAATTATTAATGTGTTTATTATGGTCTTCATGCATAAACTACTTATTAAAATCAATTATATTTTATTTTTTAATTTACTTTGATAAAATTAAAATTGACTAATACGGGTTAAACAAAAACTTATTAAAATATGTATAACTAGAATGTCCCATGTGACCAATTTTAAAATAATGGTATTCTATTTGTAAATGAAATGATCTCTTTCTTTTCGTATTACATCTATGGAACAGCCGGTTTCTACAATTGTATTTATCTTGTGTTTCATAAAAGGGTATTTTCTCTAAATAGTTTACTCAGTTACTAATCTTCTTGTGATCCTAACATGTGTGTACTCTATAATTACTTCTGTAACTCCTATTTCAATTTATTCGGTGGTTAAGTTGTTTTGTTTCCCTTATCTAACATTTATTAAATATTTCATTACTTAACCCTTATCTATCGGAAATGGGGTCAATTTGACCCCAGGCATATAAACAACCAACAAAAGGTATGAACGAAATAAGTAAGATCCCAATGATTTTCCATGTTTAAAATAAACATTATAAGCTAATATTATAGCTGGGATTAATAATAATATTCCTTACAGTTTTCAATTATAAACTCGTAACAAAGCCAAAAAATGCCAAAAAAAGCCAACTTGCGTCGAACATGGAAGGTTCGTTTGTAATCGTCATTAACTGAACTTTATGTATTATTGACTTTTAATTCGTTCGTTTGTAATCGTCATTAACTGAACGTTATATATTATTGACTTTTTATTACTATTATGCACTTTACATTTGGAAATAAAGGATTTGGATTAATAAAATAACAGATTTTGGTCTGGGGTCAATTTGACCCCATTTCCGATAGTAATGCAGTAAAAATCATTTCCGGTAGATAAGGGTTAAATGAAAAATTTAATATAGAAATCATTTAATTTTCACTATAATAATACAAATTATCTTTTATTCAGCTATACTGTCTATTATTTTAAAAAAAGCTTTTATTATCTATGTAGGTATATGATTCATCATGTTAATATTCAGGCATGTAAATACCAGAAATTTAATTTAATTTTTATTTAGTCTCAAGATTAATTCAAATATAGCATAACATATTAAGGGTTAGAGGGGTTAGTTTGATGATCATCAATCTATTATTTAAATTAAGATCAAATATATATTCTAATTATTTGTTTCAGTTACAAGAAAAGTTAAACTTACCACAAAAAAAGCTCACCTATTTATATGCATAAATATATTTTATATATAATTAAATATGTAGTTATTTACCTATGTACATATTGAATAGTCCTTTATTAAATTGATTTCTATGTAATGTACAAATTAAAAAACATGCAAAGAGTTAAAGCTAAAGTATACTAAGTTTGGAAAGTTGTTGATGACATGAACAACTGATTTACACACTGATCAATTTGGTTTATTAATCAAATTATTACAGACTCACTCCTACAATGGACACCCTATCTGAGGTATTAAATTTGGCTAAAAGAGAATAGGGGAAATTTAGAAGACGAACAGAAACAAAAGAACAAATATGCAGTTCTGAAGCAATTTGCAAAAGAAATGAGGAAAAATTACAAATTTGCCAATTTGGCTTAAACCATAAATGTGGCTGAATGACAAATTCAGTTGAATATACAACAACAACAACAACAAAAACATGATGACTGTGTGTACAGAGACTTTGTTGCACATGAAGAACTAAATAAATTAATTTAATTAAGTATTAATCTCCCTGTGTAATTTTAGGCAACATTTATTTTCTAATCAAGTTCTCTCCAGTTGGAACTCCCTCACTGTGGTCATTGTACTCTGTCACCTACTCTGTTTTCTTATTAAAAAGTGTTTATTGACCTTTTGAAATTGTTTAAGTAGTATCATAAGTCCGTTTTTTCTAGTTCTTGCCCTTGTGGACAACTTACTTGTTTATACGTTTTTTCTTGTACAAATTAAATTATCTTATGTTATCATTGTTTTATAGGTTATATTCTGTAATTATAACTGTTTTTGACAGAGAAACCATGTATTATTTATACATAAGTTAAAAACATTTAAATATTTAATAATTGAACTGAGATTATATTTGCCCCAAAAATAATTTCTTGGAATAAAAAAGTTAAAAATAAAAATTAGGACAACTGTGAATATAGCATTAATTACTTCTGTCTCTATTAATATTGTTTCATTAATTTGTGTGGTAATTTTATATTAAATTTGATGCTTTTGCACAATTGAAACATGTTGAATTTGTTTACATATTCAAACATGAATTCTCTTAAATTGAGTTCTTAATCAGCTATCATTGAGGAATAATATATATTCTGGGAAGAGTTTTTATTTGAAGCAATTGCAAAAATAGGGCTACAGAAGTAATTAAAGTTTTAGCTTATTATTTATTAAAACATTGTAAGGAATATGTTACTTACAGTTCATGTTGATTATGTAATGTAAATTACATTTTATACTAATATTATTTATTTTAGATATTTTTTAAATTTTGCACAAACTTTCAGAGTTTATAATTGTTCTAACTTTGTATTTATTATTATTTTTAAACTTAAAGTATCAATCTCTATAAGAAATATAGACACCGTTTAAATATATACTTAGTTCATCAATGAATAGAGATTCACCTTGTCACCTTGTACCGTCAGCTCATGGGCGAGCTCTGGTTACCACATCTTTCGTCAGCGATCTCCATTCTTCCCTGTCTTGAGCACTATGTGTGAGCCTTG
>JAUZND010005730.1:0-11076 GCA_034780555.1 Coelogynopora nodosa | reverse complement strand
CACTATGTCGTTTACGGCAATTAGAACCCTTTATCCATTAATCCAAAATGGCGTTTACGAAAAATAAACTTTTTTATCTTAAAAGTTATACATTTAATTTTTTACCAGCATATGCAACACCAAAAGTAATTGATCACAAAAATTAAAAAATTTTATTTTTGACAAAATGGCGTTTACGACAAATAGATCTTGTAGCGGCGATATGTGGAATTTTGATGCCCATTTTCCAATGTCAATACACTGAAACTAAAGGTTCAACATGTCGGACCTCTGTTGAAGTGACAAACAAGCTAACACACAAGACGAGCGGATGGGAGAGTAAATAAAACATACGATGTTGAATTTACAACAAAAGGTATACTGCCTTCAGGGGACGGGAGTCTCACCATCTTCCTCTTCCTGTGCAACGGAGGCGTAGGCCCTCTTGAGTCCGGAAAAGAGGAGCATAAGGGAGGGCATGATATCTGCGGTCATGCTGGTCACAGCGGTAGGGCGATCATCAACCGGGAGACCAAGTAGAATACAGAGTCCCAGCACACTCACTTTCCGATCGTGCAGACTTGAGATAGCCGGGGAAGCAACGAACACCGTTAACAGGCAATGCGTTAAATGTAGAGTTATAAGCAACGGTTGTTAAATTGATACTTATTCTATCATAATATATTGTTATCATGGTGCGAAATTTATTTTTTATAATGTTGATAACTAAAAAAATATCAATAAATCATTCTTCATTACATAGATGGAGGTCTTAGTTGTTGTAATAATCACACTACATGACTGTAGGACCTCTCCTTGAGAAAATGGGAGGAAACGGAACGACCACGGTATGGGTTAAATAATAGGGCTATTTCATAAATAATGTTTTAATATATAGCTAAAAAAAGCTAATACTATTTATATTATTAAAAAACATTGAGTACATTAACTGATATAGTAATGCTATTTGTGCGGTTTTTGCGTGATTTGGGGAAATGCGAACATGTGTGGACACACAGTGCTAGTGAGGGGGTAGCAATAGTTAAAATATCTATAGAAAGAGGATTGAATTACCGCGCCATTGTAAAAATCACGAAACCCAACTTAAAATCCTAATTTCCGGGAAATTATGAACTATATACTAGTAGTAAAATAATAGCAATATATAATAAACATACAGATATAATATAGTTCAAGTAGATAGTTTAGTTAATATGGGCTGGCAGAAGACATTTCCGCATTTCATCAAAAAATTGTAGATAATATGACTTACCCAAGGAAACAATCGGAATCATTGAGCCACTGAGTAAAGAATTTGTTCATGATTGGAGTTTCCGTCCCAGGCCATGGATGCTGTGTGAGAATGGTGAGCATGAACTGCGGATTGTAGTAGATTGCTGCTATCACCACCTGTATCGTGTTATGAGACAAATATTGCAGAAAACATTTAGAAATAGTCTTGTTTTCATACTAATTTTCTGCACAATCAAATGTAGTTAAATACAATATTAATGCAAGTCAAATTGAATTAATTAAAAATGCGAATTAATACAATAAAACTCAAATCATATAGCTATATCAAAGACGAAAAAATTAAAAATAATAAAACAAATTGGCATACTATTTAAAATATAACCTGTTTATAGAATTAAATACTAGAACATAATATTAAAATTTAAAAAAACGAATTTTCAATTATTTAAAATGCACAAAAATATTGAAAGCTTCTGACTATAGTTTGTATTCTAGTATAATTTTCATTGAAACTACATAAATCTCTTACAATGAGGCAAATATGAACAGACCTGTAAACACATAACTCTGAGTTCTGAATGGATACTATCGTGTGTGAGTCGTTCAAGAGCAGTTTCAACGAAGCGAGGCACCATGTCATCTACCTGACCCTTGTAGTCGAAAAGTATCACTTCCAAAAGTTTGGCTGCGTTGCACTGAAAGTCTTCGTCAGTCTCGTCTCCTGTTAATACCTGAGAAGTCGTTATTTTAGTGTATATTTGTTGTCCAAAGTGTATTAATATTAAGTCTAGCAACCCCTATAATACATAGTAAATAAAATATAACTTTATAAAATAATATAATACACAAATTATAATATATATATTACATATCAATTTTTAACATGGTACCAAAAACAACCATATAAAAAATAAATTTTTGTTCTCATGTTATATTATACAACATTCAAAAACTATTGCAATTATTCAAGACTCACCTTTTTACACATATTGTAGATTATTTCAACGTTTTTCACCTCTTTACCTCCGGAAAGAAAAGCGACTTTATCAACAGTAATATAATTATGCAGTGCTGGCATCATGTCTGAAAAAACAGTTGACATCAACTTAAAAACTAAAAAAACTGACACGATTAACCTACACCCTACTTACCAGTGAAATACTCGAAGGCATCCTTCTCAAAGGCGTCTCTGATGAGATAGAAAACCTCCCACATCACAGGCGAAATGTGCTGACAAGTGAGACTGAAAGTGAGCGAAAGAGCCTCCTCGTAAAACTCGGTGACATTGCTCTGGAGCACGGTGCCGACAATCTGTACCACGGTGCCCTCCAGTTTGGCCATGATCTCCTTGTGGTCCTCCATCACCTGCAAGATGGTCTCGATGGTGTTCAGGATGCCCATCGCTAGGACACTACGCTCGTCCATGCCATCGCCAGTGTCAGCAGAGTTCATCACCAGACGGAACGTGTCCGCCTTTTTTGAGGAAGGAATATTAAATTATGAGTAGCAATAGTATAATTACTTTAGTATTAATACACAAAATTATACTTTTTTAAATAAAAAATATATAAATAGCGTCATGACAATATATTATTATCAAATATAACCATATCAAAAAGGCGGTACAGTTCGTGTATTATAGTTTTCAGAAATCAATAATATTATAGAAAAAGATAACTTGATTATAAACAGTAACATTATACCAGACTACACTAAATGCAGGCCTTCAAACCTCCCGTAGTCAAAATCCAGAGGCCCGCTTTACAAACATTATGTTTGTGCTTTTAACAAGGTGTACGCAGTGCTTTGTAGCGGAACTTTATATATTTAGATCAATAAAAGACTAGAAAATAAAACTCACAAGATGTTGCGTCATTTCTTCGGCAACAGGCACAATTTCTTCCTCAAATACACAGACAACCTTTTGCAACACTGTATTCATATCATCACTTTCTGTTTCACGAATTAGATTCAGAATTTCTAAAATAAAAACAATATTAATTAGTTTTATGTGAATGTAAAGATGTTTTCAAAAAGTACAATTTTACTTACGCAAAACGACTTGTGTTAAATGAGGTTTGACAACAATTCGGGCTGAAAAAGTTTTAAAAAATTGAAACAATCACTAAACTGTTAATGTAGACAAATTATTTAAAAGCAAACCACACGACAACAAACGAAGTACAACTTAAAAAAAAGCTCTACTCTGAATATAAGACAAGTGTATTACGATATTTCTAAAAAAAACTTTGAATCTCTTACATTCTTCCTGATTGGCTAGCAGGTCCATAAGACAGGAAGCTGCTTCAAATCGGACGGGGAGTTGCGAATCTGTGCAGAGGGCGAGCCGCGCCGCTTCAGTTGCCTGACGGAGTACCTGAGTTTGTCGGAATTTAGTGTTGGCAAGACGACCGGTAAGCCAACAGGCACGAACACGACGGAAACCTTCCGGATCGTTAAACACCGGTAGCACATAGTTTACAAGGAACGCTTCCATCTGATCCTGATAACAAAAGTTTTGGAAGTGGTTGACAATTGCAAATACGATTAGATTAGCTTTTGAAAAAATAGATACCTAGTTTTCAAGCAAAAAATACATCTGCATTTAACTACTATTAAAAAACACAGGACATAAAATAAAACGCTCAAACCAAATATGGTTATTCACATGAAAGAGAAGCTCATATGCAAATTACTAATAATAAAATATAAAGTTTTCTAATGGGATATATTATCTTGAATGAAAAACGAGTATCACTAAAACAGCATAGCAAATATACACAAACATATTATTGGATTACATTTTTAGGGGTGTAATAGTTCTTAAAAAATTAATATATAAATGAATAGTAAAAAATAAAGCAAAATTATATTCATATAGGTTGCAGTTTACTGTTATACCCTGGACTCAACAAGCTAAATTTTGTTAACAGTTTATTAAAATTATATATTTGTAATATAATAACATAATAATAAAATAAAAATATAATAAATATAATAACATAATAATGTAACTTTTTGATGACGATTTGAGAACACCTACTTTACTATACAACATTTTTAAAATCCCATCATCTTTAAAAAATGCAGAAATATACAATATTATTTAAAAAACATCCAATGGCAGCACTGCATGACATACGAACTTCAAGAAATCTATCATATTACTTTCGCCTACACAATTGAAGCATATTTTAAAGTAATATTGAACGTCATGAGAGGAACACATTACCACACAAGTCATGTTACGTTTAGGCCTTCTACATTTACTTATCTTATTTGATCATTTGAGTTTACTTTTTTTTTAATTGAGTCATTTTGATGTGACAAAATTCTAACACATCGGTTTCTTCCATTCCTGGGAATAATATTAAAATCAATGCTACATAAAGTTATGATACAGTCTAACACAATGTCAATAACAAAAGTTCAGTACATCGAAGAATATAGCAACGAAAACCCTTTTAACCACTTGGTTTCGTAACAGTAATATAATATATTAAAATTAATTGTATGTACAACGTAAAAGAAATAACTGAATAGCTCTCTAAACTATTGTTCTGATTACAATACTTATCCGACACAATATCATAAGAAATACACATTTTCATACAATACCCACGTGATCGGTGATCCAATTGCTTCAAGGAGTATGCTGAATTTTTCTAGCAAAATTTATTGACATTTAAAGAATTAAATATAATTTACAATTGAGTTATTAAATATTACAATGAAACAAAAATGTTACTACTGGATCTTCATATGGTTCTACAAATTTAGTTTCTCAAGTAGGCCTAACTTTTAAATACTTTTTCCAATATCAAAATCAAAAAAAAAACAAGTACACGGAAAAGGGTTACAATAATACAATGTCACATCAAAATTAGTTAAGATAATAAATATTTTATGTAATTTTAATAATTATTATTATAAAAAATGAAGATTCAATATACACATACAAGGATTGACTTTATTTAACACTATTGCGCATTACCATATTAAAAAGGTTACCATAAAATGTACTATACGACTAATTTATATAATACATTCGTAAAACTAGGCTTACACTGTAAACAAATTTAAAAGTGATGAAAATACCTCCGTTAATTCGATAAAAATTTGGTAAAAATTACAGATACTTTTATTACAAGAGTGACTTATATGGTTCATTCAAAAATAGAATAAGTTATTATTGATACCGACAATACATATTACTTCGTTTAATGTTCAATTATATAAGCAATTTATAATTTTTTAATGGTTAAATTTATTTAGTTATAATACAACAAGATACATTGCAATTAAACTTGTTGTTATAGCTACTGTATATTTAACCAACCTTATATATTTTCCGTTTTAGTAGAATGCTAGCAACTGCTCCAATCATATGAAAGGCACCGTCTTTTTGTCGAGAACCACTGGACTCGTTACTTATAATATGCATACAAAATCCCATTGTCTTCTCCAGAATGCCTTTCCTCTTAACTGCAGCCTCACTCAACAGACTAACAGCTGAAGATCGAGGTGTGCGCATATCCTCAAAAATATCTGGAGTCGTAGTGAAAGCAAACATCACATGTATTCGTGGAAACAAGCCGGTAATATAAAAAAGAGAGACAAGCTTAATGAAATGGATTACAATAGCGATGCACGCAATATAGCAAAGATTAAAATTAAAAGTATATAATTAATAGTTACAAAGAAACAATATTTATATAAATACATGTCATATGTATAATTAAAATCAATTATTAAAAAAATTATTATAATAATGTGAAAATCATTTCGTGAGAGTTTAAATTTACTTAAACCACTAATTAAATATTTGAAAGTATTATAAATAATAAAGCCACAAATATTAAACATACCGTATTTTATTCGAACATACTCTTGTGGGTCATTATCCCAAATCTCTTGATCCTTATCAGAATGGCACAAAATGGGAAATATGAGTTCTTGCACCAAAAGGACAAAATGCGGTTTCAGATACTTCCAAGCAAGTGCATGAGAAAGGCTGAAGGAAGAATAGGAATATTAATTATCACTATATTACAGGGTGTTCACGTTTTCTCAGCAAAAACAATCGAGTATATTTCGAGTATCCAAACGTTTTTTAGTATATTTAGAATTTTTCTTATTATTGTACATACACATAGTAAGAGATTAAAATTCACTGAATCTTGTTTGGGATATATACAGCAGATTTATAAAAATTTTCAACGGTTTCTTTATATTTTGATGTGTTAAATTCAAATGTGCCGGAGGCCACTGACTAACTAATTTAGCATTTTTGATTAATTATTTGTGATGATGACATAATAATCAACCTATATTAGTAATTATAAATGTAAACATACGTTTGTTGTTAAAATATACTCTTATAGAATATAATTTAAGCAGTAATAAAAATAAAATGAATAACATGTTTTTGTGTAAGTACACTATGAGATATCAAAATCCCAAAATAAGGTCCACCCTCCTACCGCTCAGACTATAGTGATATATTTCATGTAAATAATGTTACAATATTGTGATATATGATAAGGATACATGTAGTCATAAGTCTTGAAAGCAACACTCTCCAGAGTTTCATATTGTTTTGCCAGAGATTTGACCAATTCTGCTGCTCGCGATACTTCTTCACGCAAATCCTTCAATGCAACGGCTTTTTGCTTTCCTTGTTTGGTTGTAGAATTTTTGCCATCCATATTAACAGATAAAATATTTCAAATACCCACAGATTTTAATAACTCAGAAAATGCTTTCAGAAAATTTGCAGCCACTTGACGTTCAAAAATATGGATCCGAAATAGCGCGTGACAATTTTATGTATTTTGTCATCCAAGAATCTCATAAGGAAATCTATCTCGACACTTTTTAGAAATTTTGCTGAGGGATTCGTCAAACATTACTACAAACTCATCAGACTTGTTCAAACTGTTTACTAATTCTTTCTCAAGAAAGTAAGAAACACCGAAACAAAACATAATATAATCAAAATTAAAAGGCCAATTAAAATTAAATAATACATTTATATTTTTAATTATTACTGACTTTTTAATTACAAAACACTGTGAAACAAATAAATTATAACTCACGCGGTTTCGAAGTAATTCAGTGTAATGAGAATAACTCGATTCGAGACATAATGCTTCTGTCGATACATTTCACAAATTTTAAGTAGAGTAGAGATCACAGGAGCTGAGAAACTTTTGAGATACCATTCGGCAAAGCTGTTGTACTGTTTCAGAACACTTCCTGGACAACCATACCTATAGACAGACAAAACAAAAACATTATATTGGAGAAAAAAGAAGTTTAAACTGCATACAAAGTAAATATATATACATGAACAGAAGCGATGTTAAACTATATGTGTTAAAAGTTCTTTCTTCTATCTTCCGCAGAAGTTTAAATTTAACTCATTTGTATGGTGAAACGATATGGGGAAATGGACCCTACTAGGCAGCTGAGTTTACCTCTTTCAAAAAACATATATTAGTGTGGGGGATTTTAAAGCATAAATTAAAGCATCATATACTAGGCTAACAATAGTCAAATAAGTATAATAAAGTATAATATACAACTAATATATTAAAGATAATAATTACTTATATAACATGACCCATAGCGTTGGATCAGAATTATATTCTCAGACAACTGCAAGACAAATATTCATTTTCCCTGACATCATAATAATATCAAAAATGATCATATACAATATTATATAATAATATAATAACAACAATTATATAAATGTTGTATCACGCTATAAATTAGTTACATGATATATGGGTTTTACAGTTACGAGGTTTTACATGAGTTTTAATCTTAATACTTTTCTGGGACTTTCACAATTGGTCTTACACGGAATAAATGTTTACAAAATTGACACAATTTATACAGTATTGTAGCGATTTGGATCTCAGGTCAATATGGGGAA
Source organism: Coelogynopora nodosa (assembly GCA_034780555.1). Classification (NCBI taxonomy): domain Eukaryota; kingdom Metazoa; phylum Platyhelminthes; order Proseriata; family Coelogynoporidae; genus Coelogynopora; species Coelogynopora nodosa. The sequence continues at coordinate 2,900 of JAUZND010005730.1, read as the reverse complement.
GAGAGTATAGATAGACCAAACAAAAAAGGTATCCTTTCTCTAAGAAGCAGGCCGAATAGGGTCAGAAAATAAAATAATCCCGCGACAAGACTTGCACTGCGGTGTACTGTTTTTAAGAGTGACACCAAACGGCGACATAGTATGCGTTCTGTAAAAATGTATCATTGCCAAAAACATTTAGATGAAATGTGGTTGTTGACTTTGGAGGCAAATGTTGATAATTCATTGCTAATGTTTTAATTATTTTAGTATATTTCGATTTGGTCATTGTTCCATTATTTCTATTTATCAAGTAAGATTTGTCTAATCATATTTGTTTACTTGATTAGGTGATATTCCAAAAACTATATTATTTTCTATTGATTATTAAAAATGTTCTGTCCCGAATCAGTGAGCAACCAAGCTTTGAAAAAAAGTGGCACAAAAAAAGAATTTTCAAATTTAGCAAGCGAGAATTAATTTTAATTTTTTTTAAAATAAAACAGACGCTATTCTACTAATCTCTTAGGGCACCCCTATTGATTAAATATTTGTCAGAAAATAATATAAAAAATCAGGAAATGTATTATTATCGCCGCACATATGTTCATAGTTGTATAATTGTAGCATTTTTAACTGTACCGGTTAGGGAGATGGAGAATATAACAATAATGGAGACGGGCATCACACGTCTCCATAAATAGACTTTACTTTTTAGATATTTTTTCTAAAAATTAGGAATTTAGTGATTATTGCTATGCTGTATTCACTTCAAGCAATGCTTTAATATATAAAAGTACCTCAGACGAATTTCAAAAATAATTATATAACTCTATATCTGAAAATGGATACAAATAAATTTCTCATAAACATACACTAGTTTTGAACCTGTGTAATTTTTGTAATTGTGTAATTTTGAACCTGAACCAATATACTGGGTTAAATTTAAATATCACTGGTTAAAATAGTATTTTTGTGTTTCAGGCTATACTCGCAAGATATGAAAATACATTTAACTATTGAATTTATCTTATCTGCAAAATCTTCTGATCGTCATAATGTCGAAACTGTTGGCTTTTAAGAAGTCACAACCATAACAATTTTTTTAAAGTTTTTCAACGGGTTGTATCCCGTCTTGAAAAGGAATACCCTTTTACTCGATGAATAACCCCTTTTTAACATAGTAAAGCCATAAGTGACGGATTACCTGTCGAAGAAACACATCAGAATGTGCATAGCCCATTTCTTACACTTCCACCATATGAGTTCGTCCCGTTCGTCCTCATCAACCTGTAGTGAACTTTCAGGAACCGGGCGATCGAGAATTGCACGTAAGAGATCAACCCACTGGGATACAACCTTTAGAGATAAATTATGAAAAAAACTTACATCAGACAGACGATAAAATCACATAAATACTATAAAATATTATACAACATAGTAGGATACAATAAATAATAGTTGAGGAACAAATCACATAATATATATATGATAAAATATTATGTAAAAATATTATTAAGTACATTAATATTCCCCCAACCGAAAACTACTGTTTTTAATATAAAATTGTTTTCAAACATGCAGTGAAATAGAAATCATTATAAGATGTATGTATAAATTGTGTATAATACGTTCTTAGCATGTACACACATCCTGCTTTTATCGATTAATGAATACAAAATTATTAGTTTACATACTATGCACTATTGCAGTGTATGATATACCATGTTCTTAATAGCTATTTACAAATCTAGTATGTATTTTGGATACATAACTATAAGCAATGAGATGTATCATTAATTTGCAATCCCACAGGACGAGAGAATCAGGCCCGATCGAATTAGGTAATAAATATTTTAATAATTGACACTAACGCCATACTATACAAATTCCTGAACAATGAATCACAATAAATACAATATCAGATATTTATAACCAATTTCATAGATAATTTACTGAAATGTTTCAAATTAGTATATAATATATAAATATAATGTCCAAATGAAACCATCGACAAATCATAGGTTTGGAAAATGAAAAATAAAAATAAACATCGGAAAGTTCTGTTGTATCAATTCGAATATATAAAATTACAATAAGTCTACAAATTCGGAAAAAATTATACAATACAATAAATACCATACTTTTTTTTAATTTTGTTATACAAACTTTTAACACATACAAATATATATAACACGATTAATTTGCTATAATCAAGGAAGAAAAAACTAACATATATTTAAATATCACAACAAAATAATATTTTTAACAGAAATCAATTTACTTACTATAAGTATCACTGATAAAATTAAAAGTGTAATCAAATTGTTAAACAAACACCATTAGATAAATTAATATGCTAATCGATAGTGTCAAAGGACACATTAAATATTACCTGCTTATTTACAAGTTCTTGTGGAAGATAGAACTTGATCATTGCAAAAAAAATCTTAAGAATCTGATTTTGCACATTGATAGAATAATCGCTGTTGTCATGAAGCAGCTGCGTGAGGCGATCCTGAATAACTGGGAGAAGATGAGTCATGCTCAGCGTGAGAGGGTCTCGTTCATCCGATTTCTTATATTCATACACCTTAACTAGGGTATACAGGGAAACAAGGGCGCCCATCCAGTGCTCCGGAGTCTGCGACACCAGATACTGATGGAGTTTCTGAGGAAGATTCTCCCAGCGACCCGGAAAATCGTTTTTGACTATGGTAGACATGGCTGTTTTAAGCTGGACTCTAAACAGATAACATTCAAAATGTCAATTAAAAAAGTTTAATTTCCATTCATAAAATAAAGTTTCATAAAATAATTACTATTTTTCAAAAGCAGGGATGATCCGCTACCTCAGCCAGTTTGTCACATTTTGTCACATTAACCTAAGCCAGTTTGTCACATTTTGTCACATCCAATAT
>JAUZND010005729.1:0-11076 GCA_034780555.1 Coelogynopora nodosa | reverse complement strand
ATTGGATAACGTCAGCAAGAATCACGGGGGGGGGGGTGGGGGTTGTTAGACAACCCCGTGTTGTTCTTACTATACATCATCTTCTGTCCTTCCGTCATCAATGTTTCACTTTGCTGATTTAGTTGTGCGATAAATGTCACTTCTTTTGCGGATGAACTTTAAATCTATTTTTTTAGTGTGTGGCATTTGTACTTTACATGTCAATTATACAGCGTGTGTAGATGGAGTTACTTGGGTGTTCTACTCTAATTGCATTACATTGTGAGACATTAAATATGCTCTCAACAGCAGTAAGTGGGGAACTTGGTTGGAATAATACTTTATTTTTGAAAAAAAAGTAAATATGTTCTATTACTTGTATTAAAATACATAAATTCATTATTTATTATAAATAAAATAGCAATATCCATCATTGATAATTATAAATAAAATAATAATATCCATTATAATTGCAAAATTCAAAAACATATAGTTATCATTAGGAACCAATTGAATCATTAGCAACCACTTGAATAATTGAAAATATTGTTAAATGTATTAGTTGCTAACATCAAGGTATCCATTATATCAATTAGCTCATAGTAAGCAGACCACATTTCGTATGTTACATAATGTTACAGTATACATGACACTAAGATCAAAGAGCACAATAAATAATTTTTAATAACAAATTCATCATTTTCATTGATTTATGAGTTCAAAGTCTATATAATTGGTCCACTTCTGGTAAACTGAACAAAAATGCAGATTAACCTGAACTAGCGAACAAAGTTGAAATAATGTTATCGATCTGTCAAATTACAAATTAAATATATCAAACAGAAAATATTGATTTATATATCGATGAAATACAATTTGACAAGAAAGAATGAAACATTGATATGATATTTAAATGATGCTCCAGATATGTTAAATTATTACTTTCCACCTGAAGAAGGCACGTATTGTCTATAAATGTCTATTAGTCCGTATTCCGCAAATTTCGTAATATCGAAGGCCACATAAAAGTACTTTTTCACTAATATAGGTCATCTCAAATAATTAATGTAAAAAAGCAAGCAGTATTTGTAAAATTGTATTTCATTTTTATGAAATATATCTCTAGTCAATCAGTCACTATATTTGTTGCTCCAAACATATTATCCTATAAACTTGCATTTACTCTTAGCTGTAGAAACGAACCGATATAGTTTCCATTTTCGTCAAAAAATGTATAATCAATCAAATCAAGTAAATCATCCAAAATACTAAACATAAATTAGTGGAAATGTAATTACAAAATCATTTGTATAATTAATTATATCTGTTCGTTTCGAATTATATAACATAACAGCTCTGTTGTGCAAACATCGAAGCACTGAAAGGCGTTAAATTCCTTTCTAATCCGGTGAGCAAGGTCCTTACTATCACCGGCTATTAACTGTGCCAAACCCCCGCAAAGTAGCGAACAGAGGCTGGATCAGTCCCGTTCTTGGATAACCACAACATACTTCAGCTCAATTGTAACAGTGAACAACAGTGACGCCTATTTTGTTGGTAAAATATAGCCCGTATCACAACACCCCTGCGTGTAAAGCTGTTGTACAAAAAATTAATTAATAACAATTGGTCGGGTGAAAATTATATAATAAAATATTGATTTACATAGATATATGTAATTGGCATGTTTTACTAATTTAGCATGATCTGTATTGATTATACTGAGCACATGAATGCAGTGATTTCATATTATTAAATAAACAACACAATAAGTTCAATTCAAATATGAAGTTCCCAATAACAATATAAAGTATTCAATTAAATAATGTCAATAACAATACGCCAGGCACAAATTAATTATTATTAAAAAAACGACACCAATTATTGCTGTGTCAAATGAGACGTCGACTCAAGGCGAAGAAGAATTGAAATATACAGTTCCAGTCCGATATGATATGACCTCAAAACTAGGTCAATTAGATTTAACCAATCATAAGATTGATAAATGCTCTATTTACAATGAATATGTGACCTACATTTCACTTACCTCAACACTAGGTCAATATGATTAGATCAATCTTATGCTCTATTTACAATGAATATGTGACCTACATTTCACTTACCTCTAACTAGGTCAACATCGATTAGTTCTGCATTGAGACTGACATCTTTCTTCGGCCGGTTTTCCAAACCCTGCAAATCATTGATATCAAGTAAATTAGTAAGTTTCAAGATATATTAAATAATTAAGTATCAAAACTACTACGTGCTAGTAACATAACGTGTATGAAATACTTTTCTATTAGGTCAAACGAAATATTCACCGAAAATATTCTTTAAAAGAAGTGACTTAAATACACATCCAATAAGCAAGTTAAAAGTTAGCATCGATAGAAAAACTGTTGTTTTTATTAATAATAATATTTAACGTTGTACATTATAAACTGCATTAATTATAAAGAAAAACCTAACTAATAAATGTGATCTTTCCGAAGTGGAATAAATTAGATAATATTCAATATCTGGGACCACAAACTGCGACGCCAAGCTGGATTGAAATATATTGCTTCTTACGTCGGCTAGTGGAACATTCTTAGTTTTCAGAAAAACTGATCTTACGACGGTTCCCGACAAGTGGTGTCAATTATAAAATGAAAGCGCAAAAAATGTTCAATGTACTCTAGAACAAGACTATAAGTTATATTGGATGTATAGCTATTATAACACCATAGTAACTTAATACAGGGTGTCCACACTTTTAGACCAACATAATTTTAGGATATTTTAAGGATATTTTCAGTCTTTTTTAAGGATATATTAGGATATTTTAAAGATTTTTTTGTAATATTAAGATAAAATTATAGATTATATTTAAATTAGCTCATTGTAAATCCTACTGAAGAAAAAATATGAATACATTTTTTTTCTACACCACAAATTATTTTTAGGATATTTTAGGATGATTTTGTGGATTTTGTCAAAATTTTAGGATATTCTAGAAGTCCCTCAAAATTTTAGGATATTTTAGGAGCGTGGACACCCTGATAATATTATATAAAACAGATTATCTAACTAATCCTGTTGTAACTAATTTTGCCTAGCTAGTATGTATGTCGAAGTGTTCGCGCCACTAACGTAAGTTGCCTTTTGTTGTTTTAATTTAACCTCTTAGACAATCTCGCTAAATCGAAAAGAACAAAGTGGCAAATCATTTCTTGCAGTTAAAAGGCGCTACCGTATTTCAGCGTTGAGAATATTTGCTGACATTTTGTCAGTCGAGTTGCTTGTCTGAGCGACCAAAATTAGATGTGATTTAAAAATGTTAAGATTTGTCAAAGATTGAGTAAAAATCGCGCAATCGGCTAACAAAGGCCTTAATCGCACAGCACACGAAGTACTGTAATACACCATTACACAAATCACCAAAAACAAAGCATGTTCATTAAGGAGGAAACCACTGACACAAGCGCGCCCATCTGCATCTTATGCAAGTTGAGTCGGTCCTCCATGCGGCCCGGGGAGAACAACACCGGCGACTGGTGACCACCACCCTCGGGGGGCGATACAGCAGCCCGATCCGCCGATCCTGTCACCGACACCAACACCTTATCCACCAGACCCCCCCCTCCTCTCCCCTCGTCTCCTTGGTGATCATGGTGGGGGAGGAGGGAGTGGCCTTGAGGTCGCTGCTTACTCAGGGAGACACGGGTGTGTTGATGGGGGGAGTGATTGGTGGTGGTGGTGGAGAGGTGGGAGGGGGACAGGAACATTGAGTGAAGCAGGGCGGAGAGAGCGGTGAGGCGGGCGGAGCTCTTGTCCACACATATCAGGTGACCTAGAGGTCGGATAGATGGGGGATACAATGGAGGGGGTCTTGTTTTGTTTAAATTTGAGATTTTGTGAGGGATATTGTCTGGATTGTAAATAGAGATATGGTAAACTTCTATAAGATTTTTTACAGCTATCAGTTCGTTCGTTAAAAATTTGGGTGTAAATTATACTGTAAAATGTTTACATCTATTACAGAAACTTAAAAGACAACTTATCATTATCAAAGAAATGTTAATTTTTTAATTTAATTAACTAATAACATTATTTTTATATGACAGCAGGATAACGTTTTGTTACACATTTTATTCGTAAATAAACAATAGAAAAAGTAACTTTTATTAACTTTTCTCGCGGAAATGGCATATCATTTTGGTGAATTTGGAATTTTTTCTTCAATTTAACGAGCAATATTTAAAAGCTACTCTAAATGAAGTTTGAAAACTTTTCTAAAAAAATAAAAGATCCTATTTTTAACCTTTAAAATTGATTTGCAAGTATGTGTGTAATATGTACAGTAGCATACTGCTGTAATTGTCTCTTCTCTGTCATGAGTGCCAATTTGTGAGCTTCTGAACGCAGATCCTTCCCCTTCCACCTACAATTGATGTATTTTCTTTCAGCTGTTGAAGTTTATAGTCGCTCATCATTTCATTCAGATACATGTTGTAACGGGATCTGACCAAACATACAGATCTTAGAATAGAACCCAACTAGCTTGACGTAATCTATGATCAATCGTTCAGTTATGAGAAATTTATTGACTTTTGAGAGTGGTTAATTGAGTGGGATTTATTGACCTGAGCGGGCGACCTAATGGAAAAGCTACATTCAATGGTGTCTTACCAGTACTTTTTGCTACAATTACCAAAGTAGTTTAAAAATCGCAGTTGAAGCAGTCAGAAAAGAAGAGATTAAATTGCCCCATCCGTGGATTGAATTGTTCTACACCTTGTCATTCAGATGGCAAAGATCTAACCTCCGGTCAGAAATCTAGAAACTGTCATTTTACAACATCGCAGAATTCCTTTTCCACACACCAACTTTCCTTCAAAAATTGTATCATTAGTTCATTTGAAAGACTTTTTCCTGATCTTTAAAATCATTGCTGTCATAAATGTTCTCAATTTATATTGAAGATGTAAAATTTGGAACTCGTGTATCTTGTCTGTTTATTGCAGATTTTCACTGTTTTCATTACAGCAATGCCGAAACTAATTTTCGAAGCAGACATAATTTAAAATAGAATAATAAAATATGTGAAAATAATTAACAATTTAAAAACAACGAATGATAACAAAAACTGTGAGTATAATGCATAATGACTTAAATTTTATGAAGGCTGATGACATTTTAAATGTTACAAAATCTCATGAAATAAGAGAATTTTTGAAGACACTAATATTTTTCAGTACAGTTTGAAAATATTTTCAATAAAATACGTTCGAACCATGTTTATTAAAAAAATATTTAATATTTGACAATCAATCTATAAATGTATGTAAACATATATAATGTAAAGGACAAATGCATTAAAATAGAAAAATAATGCATAGTGGACTATATTACAATGTAGACATGTATTTAAATTAAATGTAATTAATATACGAGACAATAGTTCGTAATTAAATTTGATTTAAAACGAATAATATGACAACATATTAATAAGAAAAGAAAAAAACATTGATAATAATATTTAAATAAAGTTTGTACAGATTGACACAGACAAACAATATCATATCACAGTAGACTATTTTTTAATCAGTTTTATAAACTCGATTAGATTTCCTACACAGCAGATAATTATTGCCGGGGATAAAAATAAAACATTGAGCATTAAGTCACTGGATAACAAAACTGCACTACCCACATTCTGAGCATCAAAACTAACATTAATAATATGTTATTACACAGGTTTAGATTACAAAAAATAAGATACTAAATATTATGCTTGATTGATAAATTGGCATGTAATAGCAAACATATTACGATTAAACCAGAACTTTATACAAAACTATATTCATAAAACTAAAAAGTAGTTGATTGTGTCAATTTTACAATTATGTGAAAACGGTATCAAACAACTAACGAAAAGCATATTTTTTCTTTGGCTTCAATTTGTCTTTTTTAATTATTTTTAAGAAGTGACGTGTATTGCTCTACTCCAGTAGCCTTATGTATTTGCATCAGAGACTATTGTTCTTTTGAAAGCATTCCCATGCATACATTTTTTTGTCCCTCCATCACTGCAACAAGAATCAAATTCCAACATTATATTACTTTAGGAAATGTTACATAAAGAAGGGTCTCCTAGACGCATCTACGCCCCAGCGTGCCTTGCTTGGCTAAAGTGCACCAAAAGGGTAGATGTACGCGACGCGCTAACTCAATTTAAACTTAACCATTGTCAAACTGCTGGGCATACAGTACACCTACCGGGCAGTGTGGTCTGCAACATGAGGAGCAGAGTGTCGGCAGAGGACCCCAACTGCAGTACGGTCTCTCCGCTCTGAAGATTGAGAGCTAGTACGGGCAGAAGGGAGGCCGCGTCAATACCGTGGAAATCTGAGCATGGGAGAGAGAGAGAGAGAGAGATGGTTTTCCTTAAAGCTATTAATTAAAATAAGTCACTATAGATAAGATGACGTAACGAATTCTGAAACTTTAAAGTATAAAAACATTCAGAAATTCTAATAAATATTGAAATTATACGACGAACAAAAACTGCTTTATTAAAAAGTATGATATAAAGACTAAGAGGTGTGAGATGAGAAAGCGAAAGGACCAGAACAACAGATGAAATACACTTAAGATAACAAAATGCTGTGTAGAAATAACATTTCACGAACTTTTTGTAATTTTCAAAATACTTCGATAAGTGTCTGTGAAGATGCGATTATACTGCATGAGGAAAAATGGTTTAAACAACAGACATCACTTCTGTAACACTTACTATAATCAAGTGAAAAACTCTGCGAAGGAAGAAATCTACAAAGAAAATATCTTGAATAAAGTCTTCCCTGTAAAGTGTAACCAGCTTACTTTGCTGACCAAACTGATCGATTGTGGTGGGAGGAAGCCTCTTTACCACTCCCCTGGGCAACGCCAACACTTTCAGATTCTTCGGTATTGACAGTTGTTCATCACGAATCCACTTTGGTTCTAACTGTTTCACGGGAGCAGAGAAAGAGAGAACGATAACAGGGGGATGATGACGTCAATGTGCCAGCGGTCACCATTCCATACTACTATTCTGAATGGAAAATTTTAAAATGCTATAACCGTAATATATATATAACGTATATACTTAAAATTTAAATGACGGTATATAATTGTTCTAGTTTTTCACGAGCAAAGAGGCTAGATGTAGGAGTAGTCTAGGCTTAGTCTGGATTTGGCTTAGTCTAGGCCAAATGACGTTTAAACCTTATGGCAATATACATATTGTAGTCGACATGCTCGATCTACAATTTTGATTCATCTAGCACAAAATACATAGATTGCTAGTTAGCGGTCTAGATGGTCTCTGTCTATCTATGTTCTATTATACAAATATACAGTACACAACACACATGCAAACTTTCCTAATTACTGTCTTTGCATATAATGCAGGCTAGCTTTCAATAGACGTCAACAATGTCATTGTTACTACAAATCTTTATAAAAGTACCCATCGGTAAGCAACAGTTATTTGTTTACAGCATTAATTCAGTTAGGATAACATTGATCCAATTAGCTTTATCTAAACTGGTTAAATTTATGAAAATAAAAAACACCTGAAAGAAGACATTTATACCGTAACATTTATAATCCTCTGGACCATTTTAATGAAAAACAACTATTTGGCAGATAGGCTATCAGTTTAATCGTGAAATAATTATTATTTTAAGTGATTCATTAGTTGATATAACTCGAATCATGTAATATTACCGGTGTGAGTCTAAATAAACATAAACAATAAAGCACAACCTTACCACATCCTCCAGTGGGCCGTATTCCTCCAACCCCAGTCGGTCAGCGGACGCCCGCTCATTGCGCACATAGATCCCGTGCTCACTGTAGATCCGGGTCGCAGGGAGGAACTCGCCCAGATCACTCCTGGTGATGTCACTGTGTTGCGGTCGCACCAGATACTGGACACGATCAATACTGGGCTCTGATTGGCCGGTTGGGTCGTCGTGTGAACCTTCCGCGGTCATTGGCTGTAAAATTGATATACAAAACGGGTCGTTGACAGACTACGCGATATTCAAGGGTGAATAATTTGAACACCACGAGAAACAATATTTGATAGTAGTCTGTTCTATATAAGCATATAAATCTGGGTAATAGATCGAACTAATCGAAGAAAAGAACAAGGTGTATTTAATTACAACCTTTTACAAGAATTAGCTTTAGAAAATTATTATGGCTAAATCAGGGTGGCCACTAAATACGATAATAAGTTGTTATCCAAATTTTTATTGTATCTATGAATGTATAAACATGTACACAAAAAAAAAGTTACAAATTTATCTGGTCATGACTTTTTCATAAAATTTAAGCAAATAGAATATCACACGGCCGGCTAAAATGTAGTTCTTAAATGTCGTGTAGCTGTGACTGCACATATATATGTTAGAACAACAATTACCAAATACAGACAGATTGTATAGTACAGACACAGCAGCATAGCATATTAAAATAAAGACGGTTGATGTTTATCCACCATCACCATAAGATCAACTTATGGTTTTGCATATATAACAGCACCGTAAATTCTGTAGTTCCGTTTGTTAACTGGAGCCGAGGATGAAGTACAAAGAGAGCTTCGTCCCAAAACGGTCCCAAACACTAAGCCACTAATCTGCAAAGCGAGTAATCATTAACTGTTACATTTGATTGGCTTATAATACGTGAGCGCACGTTGCGTTACTTCAGTATACATTAAACATTGCTCCTTAGATTGATATTTGATAAATTTTGATATTTAAAAAAATATTTTAACTTTTCATATTTTGTCTCCTTCTTTTTTATTTTTTATATATTTTGTCTCCTGCTTTTGTCAGGAGGGGTGACGATAACTGTCGTGTTGTGGATATTGCCACAGTGCGTTTTCTTCCAGCTCCTTTCTTACGGATCTTCGCAAAGGGGGAGCCTTCTGTTTTAAGATGTGAAACTATGCCATTCATTTGTCTCATACTGATTAGGCTGAAGAAGTTAGGAAGTATCTCAGAACATTTCGCTAAAAGGTCTATGCAGGCTGCTCTTCATTAAACAGTCAAAACCACATGGCGTTGGAAGTCTGAGAGTTGCAGCAAACAAAACTCCTTAGCAATGAAATAAAATTTATATATAAAATATCGTTGACTTATTTTGATTTTGGAAAAATTGTTACCGTAAATTGTTAGCGATTTTAGTCGGCAAAGAACAATTCAAGATATAATCACGGAAATTATGACATGTAAACATTTAGTATATTAGTTACCAAAATAATATTTATCATATTATATGACAGATGACCATGTTGTACCTGGATGGTCTCTCAGTCTAAACCAGCGTGTCCGCCATTTTCCTATAACCCACTTCTAACTGTATATCGGGTACCTAATAATGCTCGAATACTTTTAATAAAATAATTAAAATATCACAAATGTTGTTACAAAAATTGTACATAATATATTACGTTATGCAATATATCATAACCAGACTATTTAGGAGTACAATTCATTTATAAAAGAACTCAAAACACTCTGATTCTATACTGAAAAACAGTTCAATTTCTGGTCCACCCTGTGACACTACTCGATTCGGCTAAGAACAAGTAAGAGGCACCACCTCATCTGCTCTCCTGGAGTAGATCGCTTCCAACCGCCCGGCTATGTTGGACAGTAAATTCTCCCCGCCCCATCGGTCCACTAGCGGTTGGAGGCTGTCCCCAGGCCCAGCCGACGACCCGCCCTGCCAGTCGTGCCAGTTGTTGATGAGCAGGGCCCGCTTCCGGGGCGAGAGGAGGGCTGTGCGCACGGAGGGCCACACACCGCCCAGCTCCCCGGGGTACACCTGGTCGAAGTGGGCCAGCGCGAGTGCTGCTGCCGTGGTTGCTGGGGTCTTCACTGGCCGCTACGGTACAGAGGCAGTGAGGCTAGGCTAGAGAGGTATCAATAGCTGCCGTTGATGTTGTAATAGTTGTGGTCCTTTAGGATCTGCTTGATAAATAGTGCTTCTTTCGAGTCGATATATTTTTCGTAAAACAGAATACACGAGTGACTCAAAATGATCTAGACTTTTTATACGTTCTTTAAAATGTATAAAAACATATCAAAAACGATTTTTAGATTATCTTATATACTTGCCACTAAGAAATCTTTTCGGTGGTTATATATAGCGGTAATTATTATAATTTGTTATTAATAGACAAAAAATAGGCTAAAACACCTTGTTTTCCACTGTTTTTCCAACTTATCTGACTAATGCTATGCATCACAAAAGAAGCAAATATATTCAGAATTGCCTCGAAAAACAACACATGATTGTACTAAAATTTGTATAGAGAATTCTTATCAGCATAGGCTAAATGTCGGGGGGTTCATTTTATCCCCAATTCCGGTTAAATAGTGCCTGACAGGTACTTTCTACAGGTTAAGAGATGAAAAGAATATCAAAATATCAATTCATAATTTGGCGATGTGATGGAATATATTTGTAGTTAATCAATAAAAAAGAGTGTGTAGTTACCACCATCAAATAACAATATTTCTTTATCAAATTGTTTATAAAATTGATGAAAATATCAGAGTAAGTAAGGAAATATTAGAATTTTATTAATTCACTTAGTTATAACAAGTTTCATTAAATAGTTCATGATAATCGAATAACTCATGAGTTTAAAATTTTACACTGAGTTTATAAAGGGTGTTTAGTTAATGTTATTTTAATCACTTTTTATCAACATAAACGCGTATTTTTAGTTAAATTTTTGTTAAGAACAAAATTAATATAAAATAGTTACTATGAAATATTTATATAAAATTGTTCAGATGAACATCGAAGCCATTATTATTTAGTAATAATTACTTGCCTAACTAAATAACTTAATTAATAAACTAAATTACTTACTTAACTACTTGCATACTACTTAAACAGTTTTTTTTTTTTAATTATATATTTATAAAAATTATTCAATGAAACGCAATAACAGTATTATCGGTTATACTAATAAGTAAGCACTAAGCGCAGAGCCTGTACAAACAGCGGAGAGACAGAGCACTACCGGTTTCGAGCTATTCA
>JAUZND010005728.1:0-11077 GCA_034780555.1 Coelogynopora nodosa | reverse complement strand
TTTGACTCCATCTCATTGCCTTTTCCTTTGACGTTACTTATACTACATTTATTGATTTTTAATTTTATGTTTTTATTGTCTGTTCTTGTTTAATCTATAGTGACAGACAGTATGATTTCTCATATTATTATAAATGCAAATAATATAATTTACCACATAAAGAATAAACTAGAAAATATTTGTTGTCATTACAGCATGTGGTATATTCCTATTTGAATAGAAATATAGTCATGTCGATTATAATAAATAAATCTTACATCAGTGCACGCCGGGTTGACGTGAACGATGTTATGCAATTCATCGACAGAATCCTTCCAACTCCAAAGAACACTGTCGCTCTGAAATTTAAACATACGGATCATTTTATTGTCTGACTAACTTCTACAAGTTATCGTTATATTATAATTGAACAAGTTTATATGGTTAAGTAATTAATATAAATAAAAAACTTTGAAGCATTATATATAAAAAAAATTTTTTTTTAAATTGTAAATGCATAATTTGACTTCTCCAAGTACCAGAGCAGTTTCGGTCTTACTGGATCACATGATAATAGTTGAAATAGCTGGATAATTTCTTATCAAGGTTATTATCATAAATTCTTTAATCAAAAAAATTGAATGTCAACTATTCAATACAAATAACATATAATTCATTAATATCTTTAACCCATATTATTTCTTCAAACAAACATGTGTTAATTATATATAAAATTAACTTTGTAAAATGCAATATATTTATGAAATATAGATAAATTTTGCTTAATTTTTGTGTAGTCTGCGCATTCCGTAACAAGAAGTTACTTATTATCAGGTCAAAATAGATGGCGCAGGTTTATAAATAAATAATAAATACACCACATAGATGCCTATTAATGTTCGATATGCAATTCAGGTTCAGTTCTTACAACTTTAATGGTGGCCTGAGGAGGGAAGAAGCCTCGATTGGTCACCCGAACAACTTCACAGTCATCATATTCGTGAACGAGAACACTATTAATCCGGCGATCGTTGGGGATCTAAGAATACAAAGACATATGTATGTTTATTGTCAATTATTTAGGTGTTACATTCGGCAAAATGTTCCTTCCTCCTCTTTTTTTGTTTATATATTCAGTAAGAAATTATCAATGCAATATAAATTAAAGAGTTTAATCTTATTTAGGTATACAAAAATGTTGATTTGTGTTCATTGTTTTGCTATTTAATTTATTATAAAATAGATGTTCTGAAGAAAAATAAGTTGTTGTTGCAGTATTTAGTTAATTTTTTATATATTGACTACTTTTCATATACAAGGTGGTTAATAATTCAAAACGATTTTCCAAGAAGATAGAAGGATCAGCCATCAAAACTAAAAAGAATAAATTACATTGCTACATATACTACATAATATAAAGTTATGTTTTAGAAAAAAATTTGATTAATTAATTTTAAGATACATAACACAAAGTCGTTGTGAATTATAAAACCCTGTATAATATAAACATTACTTTTTTGTATCTTGAACTATATAATATAAGGCATACTAGAGAGAGACAGGAATCTATTTATATCTATGATATAAGGTATAAACAAACTCCTTGCAAAATAGAGCGCAGAGCTTTTATATAAGCTTTAGAATAACATGCATCCATGCGAATAATACTCACGTGTTTTGGTCCGCCAAAAGTAAAGGATTTACTGGTGTAGTGGTACACGCCAATTTTATCTAGCGCGCGATTTAAACAACGTCTAAAATTTTTAAAAAATCAGATTTTAAGATCGAAAATAAATAGTAATAAAAAAACTTTCAATAAATAGAAGTGGCACGTCTCGTTTACACTGCCTTCCATTTAAATAGACAATTGATCTAACAGCGAAATCGAGAACATAAATAGTATACCTTACTTTCGGTTTAAATTACAGTAAGCGAAATTAGAACGATAAAAATATTTAAAAAATCTAATTTCGGCTAACAAATTAAAAAAAAATTGTTACATATATTTAAAATATATATTATATAATATTTCTGCTCTCTAAGTAAATTAACGGATAGTAAAGTGATTTTTTAAAAATAATTCTTCTTAAAAACTCTTATGTTATTCTGGTTTAACTATTCCTAATTATTTTCGACAAGAAGACTTTAACTATCACAAACTCTACATATGCATATAATATATAAATATGTATATAGGAATTGCGTGTTTAAACACAGGTTATAATATCGTAAACAATCAAAACAAAAAAATAAAACAAAATTAGTTTTAACAAAATAAAATTATAATTTGATCAGTTTCATTTGTTATTCATTGGTAAGTCAATACTACATTGAAGTCTAGTGAAATATATTATTATCATAATATTGAAATGCTAACATCAATATATATGTATATATCGATTTAGGCTTTTCAATTAATATTTTAACAGTATTGTTTAAGCTTTTTAACATTTAAAACAGATTAAACAGATAAAACAGATAAAACAGATAAAACAAATTAAAAAAAGATTTAAAACATTTTAATAACATTTACTTTCGATACTAATAATTAACATTATTCTGTTTTTGTAGAAAGAAGCAAGCGTTTACTAAACAGGTCAATATAATAAAATGTAACTATCTATTAGGTACAATCCGTTCTGTACATAAAAAAAGTATTACAAAAGATGATCATCATAAACAAATATTAATTTAACTAGTAAAGTTATGTATACATATATATGTTATCCAACCCAATTAATTATATTTCATACTGTGTAAACTTAGTATATAATCAGGAAATTGCTTAAAACTTTAGATCATTATAGTCGATAGATAACCCAATAATTATCCACTTTTGCTCCATTACAACATATGATTTAATAAATCTAACCAGTAAATCACATAATATTAACACATTCATATTAATATATCTAATATCCGCTTTTAGTGGATTGTGTATCAACTACATAATACCTCTCACCACTTATAAGATCTTTCCGCTAAGCGACCAACTCCACCTCTATAGTGTCCCTGTGGCAAATAATTGTTTCTTAACATTTCACATATCTCGCATAAACCATATCAAATGTTTACTTATAGACACTCCATACTCACACTCTACTATCTCTTGTTGACAGCATAGTTATATGTTGGCATGACGGTGAATTAAACATCATAGGTATTATTACCTCCTCTTCGCGCTCTTTGTCCTGCATTCTAGCTTTCCTGACACATGGGACCTTTCAGTACATTTGCACTGGAATATAACAGAATATCAAAAGACCACACACCCATATCCCTCTAGCTTCCTCGATGAGTGGTCCTACACTATCTTAGGGTCGGGCTACTACAACAAGGACCCCACCACCCCCCACCCCCGTGCGTCAACTCCCCCCTATACCTCGGTGTGAGTGAAGTGGCCAGTTGGCAGGCCTCCTTCACCTCGCCCATCCCCGCGATGGTGACGACTTCGTGCTGGCGGAGCCCCTTGAACACCCAGGCGACCACATCGTTCAGTCCGGCACACACGGGGTCGGGCACCAGGTTCCCGGTGTTGACCATCACCTCCTGGACCTGGGGCTGCGAGGTGACCACGATGGCGCCGAACTTATCGGTCAGCCCCTCGCTGTGTTGTGTCGAGGAAGTGGGGGGGGGGGGGGGGGTGCCGGGTCGTGGCAGTCAGGGTATATTCGAGTAAGTCATAGATTGGCTGTTGTATATAGTATTACGTGTAATAATTACATACAAATTAATAATAATGTTTTTTTATCATTTCTTATCAAATTTTTTTTTTCAAATCCTATATGAACAATCTGCTGTTAATATTAATGTACTGTACATTAATATTGTGTAATATAATGAGTTATTTTGAAAAACTAAAATTTAAAGGTACAATCATAGCTGCTAATCTAGTATTAACCAACAATTTAAAATATGAAAATATTATCTTTGCCACCATTTGACTAAATATACAATGTAAAGGACAATAATGCCATTTCAAAAGTAATTTTTCATAATATGGATATATTCAGGTACTGCGTTATAGACATATAGCCAATAGACAATGACATATAATAATATTCTACAAATCGAATATTGTATTTTATTATATATACTATGTATACATGTTAATGTATTTTCTCAATTTGCCTGAAGAAGGGAATAAAAATACACAATACATTCTTTAGAAATAGACCCAATTTTAATATAAATTATATATTTTACAAATGCTGGATGCTTTCAACTCGAAGTCTATAAATTTATGTTAGCAAATTTGTTATTTAGATGAGATACGATAAATGAAGGGATTTTTTATTGTGTTTTTCAAACCTATTACAATAAAATTTATATTCCCAAAAAAGACCCAAAGTCAAAATATGCAGATTTAAAATTTTTAGTTATAAAACCATTATTCATTCTCAATTATATGCCTGTTCATAAAATGTCGGTAAATATTACATGGCATACAAAGAATACTAGATAACGTCAAATGTAGGATAGAACAATATTTACATTTAGATAATGTACCGATAAAGCAATTAACAATACTTTTTCTTTTTAGTATACCTTTCTAAAACATATTTACTAATTTTTTAGATATTATCAATTACGCAATGTTAAATAGCTAGATTCAAATTTCAATGCTCAATACTCTTCCTAGTGTACAAGCCCTACCCACCCAACATACCAGCCCGACCTACCTGATGTAGTAAAAGACACCGGTCCGGTCGAAGTGGTGCATAAAGGCTGCAGGCGGCTCCATGCGGCCCCCACTGCCGAACCCCTCCGCCATGAGCTGCCCCTCGTGGGTCACCTGGAGGATGTTGTGCACCTGGTTGCCGGTCTGCCAGACCCACCAGACCCGGTCGCCGGGGTGGATGGTGAGCATGCGCGGCTCGAAGCCCGAGTCGGTCACGTGGATTGTGTGGTTCTGCAGTTTGTCATGGAAACAGTCATTTCATTTTCACACTAGGTACTATTCACTTGCGTACATTTTAAAGTTAATTATTATTTTTCAATATATTTATATTCAAACAAACTGTTTAGAAATACGTGTGTAATTTCAGGGAAAAGATTGTGTCCCTCACGAAACGATTAATAAGTAAGAAATGTTTATTATAGTAATTTGACAAAGTGGTATTTTGGAAAATATCTTAAGTTTACTATACGAATATTAAATATTATGAAGGTAACTCATATTCAATTTAAATAATATAGATTTTTATGTGAAACTGAAACGACTGTTAACAATTAACATGGAAGTGCTTAGTATAGTTTGCTGGTGATTTTTTATGTTTATCAGTATGTAACACGTGTTATTTGTTAATTGGATTTGCGTAATAAACGATAAGGTTGATTTGAAGACATGTAAGTCATTAGTGGTAAATATTTTTTTATGGGTATATTTAATTTAAAATATATTTTTTTATATAATGGAGCATGTTTCATGCGTTTTTCTGGAAACCTGCATACATTTAAACGATACATGTAGGCTAGTTATTTAAACATACATTCAGTAAGTATTATTAAATTGTATTCTTAAAATACTTTACAGATAAAACAGAAGTCTGAGATTAGAAAAGTATTCCAAAAACATAGTCTAATATATTATATAAAACAAAAACAAAAAACTTTAAAATAAATTTCACTCAATAAACGATATCACACATAAATCAGCTTATAATAGGAATAAACTGTATTATAACAGTATCCTGTAAAGTCACTAAAAAGGTAAACCAACTACGATAGCCACGAATATAACAAGCATTTATTCATTTGTAACAGTCTTAACTTTAAAACAAAACAAGGTAACAAGAGCTCACTCGTGGCCCAGGATTGGCAATAATTGTTGATGTTGAGATGGAGCTTGAGCTGTGGGTGATCTTAAAATGGTACACGCCTGTGTATTCTGGAATGAAGGATTCAACACCAACCTTCACTGTCGTTTTAATGCCTTGATTGTCGATACACTTGCAGTCTCCTGGAGTGAGAGAGGTTGGTTGATACTTTAAATAAAAAAGTAGATCATTTCTTCCAGAAGTAACTTGTTTCAGCAAAATATCACTCATTAGGTTAGCCTATATCCTGACTTCCATATTTTTAAACGCTCTTTTTCATACACTTTCTAAGTGTTTGCGAAAGTTTTAAAGTACCATTCAGTTTGCTTCCACTTTTAATTATAAGGTTAATCACCGAGATTTGAAAAATAACTGTCTTCTGCCTACATTTTTTAATACTGAAGCAGTCCTAAACTAAAAATATATCGTATCAATACTTTAGAAAAAGTCAATTTTTTATGATAAATAGCATTCAGCAAATTAATCAACAGTTTATTAACATTCTTTAGTACGTGAACCAAAATACCGCTTGTATTCAATATATTTGTGAAAAACACCAAAATGATTAAGTCCCACTAATTTTATCGATCATATTTTCCAAACCACTTACGTGGACAATTTTCATTCAACGCCATTTCCTTACAAGCCGGAGTGATGCACATCTCGTCCAACGTGATGTTAAACATTGGCTCCATCTTCGATGTGTTCCAAACCCACCAAATTCGTTCCCCTGTTTCCATTGTAATGAGATCTATCGGGAAAAAATAACGCAAAACGTATATTAACATTAAAATATATACATATTAAATAAATATTCAAAACATTGATATTCTCGTAGAATATAATGTACAGTCTAAACAAATACCCATATATCAGTGCATTTAGGTTCTGCTTTTACAAATGTATCGATAGTTTCATGATAATAAGTACTTTCTCTAGTGATCGTTTGCAATCTCTGCTACTAGCATGTGGTTGCCGAAGTATATCCTTGAAAACTGGTGCTCCAATATAAATATCCAGTATAGCCAATCCAATAGCATGGCCAATAATATCAGTATCATATTAAAAAACCATGTTAAAAATTAAAAATTATTAAAAATTTCTGTGCATTTTTTGTTCGAATCCATGAAAAAAAATTAGAATATTTTGATTTTATTATTTGATAACTACTTTTTATGCAAAGTATATTCTCATTATAATTGATTGCTTTTATACTTTAATAACGTAGAAATGCTTGAAAATACCAGTCAAAATTGAGATATACCATCAAATAATCATTTTATCTATTTAAATAATGTTATACAGTGCTGACACCGTAGTGCATGATTTTTAAATAATTTCAGTCATAAAATTATCCTATACTCGAGAAATTGAGCCACAAAAGAAACGTCTATAATATACAATATAGTTACAGCAATCCCCAACTTGCTCACCTGGTTCGAAGCCCTCCATGGTCAGCTTGACGACATGGTCTTGCACACGCGGCTTGACAATGATGGTCCCGCCATACTCGGCAGTCTCTTGAAAGTTATGATCAGAGTAGAAGAAGACCCCGGTCTCCATGAACAGATGAGACATGAGGCCCGACTTACTGGGCTGCGGCCAGCGGAACCCATTGCTGGTAGGCTATGATGTAGGGGGGGGGGGTGGGGGAAGGCGGGGGTGCACTGATGGTGATAGATAGTAAATAGTAGATCAAATATGTTGAAATATTATATTGTTGGTTAATCCATGATTTATTGGCAGGACATTTCGATTAATTTATCAAAATGTTGATATGGTTTAGTTAAAAAATATATATTTAAGCAGTTTCAAACATGTAATTATATATTATAACAAATTTTAACATATAAAATGTTAAATGAAAAGAATAAATAGAGTTAATAATTTCATAATTTACAGATTCATCACTTATTTACAACTCAGATCAAAGATGCAAAACATATTGGCTATGGTTATCATCTATAATAATAGGCAGCAAGTTATATTTATCACAATAAAACGGATATTTACATGTTTAAAAAAAGTTATACTCTACAAAGGCAACTTCGGTTAAAAATGAAATACGCTCCATAGATAATACAAAAATTTAATAAAATACTCTTAGTTTAATACAAAAAAGTTTTCACTAAAAAACGCAACTTTCGATGTAAAACACAACACAATCTTCAATGTTCTACTTTCTTAACTGTTATAAAGAATTCAGTCCTAATTAGAAATACGCCATGCTATATAGCCTACTCTACAAATATTAATGGAACAGTCATCTTTAAAACCAATCTTAGTTTAGACTAAATTTGATGGTATAATTAAATTTTAAATAAATACTTTGTCAAAAAACTTTCAAAACATTATCGAAAAACAATACTTTTATGATTTATTTACTATGTCAATTGAACATTTAAACAAATTTTATTGATAAAAAAGTTTGATTGTGACATCTTATCCGCATATTTAAATATCATTAGTTTAGCATTAAAAAATCAAGTTTGATTGTAAAATGTGTTTTTGTCCATTTCATTGAAAAATACGAGCTGTTTTCATTATAGTAATATTTCTAACATCACACTTAAAATGTTAAGATGGATTTATTTGAATACTTTTTAATAAATGTTATATTACCTTTTTAATATGTTATATATACATTTTGCAAATTCAGCAAGACTATGTACATTGTCGATGAAAACATATCAAGTAGTTTGTAAGATAATAATTATATTAAACTTCAAATAAATAATATAACTGTATAATTTAGTCTAAAATAGCACATGTTGAAGAAATGGAACGTCATAAAATTTCAATCGTTAAAATAAATTCAGTGAAATTATAAGAAAGTACGGTAATGTTATAACAATAAACGCAATAGATTTTAATAAAATACATGTTTGACTATGTTTGAAAAATTCAGATCAATCGTATAACAACTTCGTGCACAACATTTGCTACGGATGATTCAAGAATATTTAACTAATTACCCTGCCACTATTTTTTAATTAAATTATATATATAGTTAACAGTACTAAAGGATTATTTATATACAAGAAAACTTTGCCAACAATCGTTTGACACTGGTGTTAACAATACATGTTTACTTATTATAATACTTATACTATATAAAGTAGTATATAATAAACGCTTTTTAAATAACATTGGTACTGTAAATTACAGTGTAATAATTTTATGTTTTAATTTATAATTAATGCATATAGTAAGAATTGACGTACACGATAAGATTCCTGCTTTCGACTTCCTCTGGCTGGTGGATCCACTTGGTAGATGCAGTGAAGTTTCTGACACTAAAAATCATCACAGAAAAACAATGTCTATAATAAATGTTGATAGTATTATATAGCTTCTTGGTTTTTAGTAAGACTAATTTTTAAGATTCCTAAGCAATTATACATAAAATAACGTGTTTTATATATTTAAAAACCAATTATAAAATGTTTCCTATCATATAAAGATGGATTTAAACTTATAAATATCGTTATCTACTAATTCCATGGTTTTATAAAAAAAATGATAATACAAATAATAATTTTATCCAAATATTTATATATATTACATTGTACAGTCATTAGTGTGACATAAAGATGTATGAAAAAATAAAAATTTTATATAAAATAAAATAACATAAAAATATATTTATGAATGAATTTTGTATATAAATATATTACCTTGGCTATTAAAATTTCTTAACAATTAACAAAAGTTATTAGATCTTATTTTCAAAACACCAATATTGAATAAGTTTAGTAGTTTTATACTTTTCATTTCATTACAGTTAATATCTCATAATTGTAATCCTAAACAAACCTTGAATCTGTCCCAATACCACCACACACGATCTCCCTCTTCAAGAACAACTATTGGCGGTTCAAAGGCATGGTCCGTAATCTCAACACGAAATTCTCTGAAAAAATACATCATATCAGCATGACAATATATATATATATTAATTATTTGGGTTAATTAATTAATAAGTGACTATTATGTAAATCTTACTTAGGAGATGATTTAACCTCTATGATACATAGATGGTCACACTCTTCCGTCGGTGTGCCTTGGGAGGCGGCAAAATAATAAATTCCTGGTTGTCTGAAATATGTTCAACCAGATATACAGTTATCATCGCTTCTATTTAATATAGAATAGAACTCCGTTTACTCAAAGATAAATGCAATAAAACTTACGTAAAAGTGTGTGTAAAGCTTCCTGAAGATGTTGGATATACTTTCCTATAAAATATTACGAAAATATTATACAATTATTGCATATATCCACGGAAATAGATATTTAAGTTATATTTTTTTAGTATTATATATTACAGAATACTTTAGTAATAAATATGCTTGATAATTTGCTAAATTATAAGAATAATAATTGAAAAAAAATTATGAATAATATTAAATAAAAATGGTTTTAAAATCGTTAAAATTGGAATTGTTATCTTTTAAATTTCAATTGTATTTCATGATATCGCTATGTAAATAAATTGTCCAACTAGTCACATCTAATGTTCTATATTTATTGGCCATTGGTGCAAATGTACTCTTCAATTGAAAGTTCACTATTCTATCGCTAACTCATGAGTAAATTTCAACTCAATGTGTGCAGTGGCATCATTACGAAGGTAGGCCTACTTTTCAATTGAAAGTTCAATATTCTATCGCTAATTCAGGAGTAGGCCTCATTTCATCTCAATGTGTGCAGTGGCATCATTACAAAGACTGCTCATTAACCGGATTTATGAGAAGAAAAAATGGCTTTAGATTTTTTTTTTTATAAATGTTTAATTTCAAAATATCTATAGGGGGGACTTTTACGTCACAAAATACTTAGTGTGAAAATACAGAAATAAACACAGCTTTTGCGAGATATTATAATTTAAATTAATAATTTTGAAAATAATAATCAAAATTATCAATCATTATACATATTTTTTGTCGTGTAATTTGATTAAATTGTTTAGCACAAATTATAGATATTTTTAACTATAGAGTCAAATATGTGATAATTAAATCAATTCGTCTGTTTTCTTATATAGTCCTTTTCATAATTTTTTAAAGTTTTTTAACAAACGTTTGTTTAAAAAATAATGCAAAAATTTACATATTCTTACACATCAAGATTGAGCGGTAACAAACAATATAGAAGATTGAAGAAATAACTTATAAAGTTTCAATATCCTCGTTATAATAGGTTTAACATTTGTCAAAAGTATTACACAAGTTTAACATTTGTCAAAAGTATTACACAAGTTTAACATTTGTCAAAAG
>JAUZND010005727.1:0-11077 GCA_034780555.1 Coelogynopora nodosa | reverse complement strand
ACTCACCAATACGGATACAGTGTCTAGGTTTGTTTGCGCCAAACCTGTTTAGTAGTCTTGCTTTGTTATACAACAATGCTTTTATCACAATATGCACAATTCTAGCTAGTGATGGCACTTATCTGCTGGACATGATTTAATTGTTTTTATAAGAAAATAATTTAAACATTTATTTTCGTGTGAAAATATTTCTACAAGTTAAAAAATTAAAAATTATTCAACAATTATATTTAAAAAACTATTAATTACAAGTCTATAACGATTCTTTAATTCGCCGGTCATTTCGCCACAAACCGTCATATTTTGATTGATCAAAAAAGAGTTACAAAACCTTGCCATATTTTAAATGATCTTTTTCGCAAACTTTCGTATCACTCTACCAGTGTTCCGAAATCTTTGTATTTTCGAAGTCTACATAAAAAGCACTTTTTCAGTAATCGGCTGACTCAAATAAGTAATGTATAAAGAAAGCAGTGTTTAATTTTTATGATATATTTCTCTAGTCAATCGGCCAACAAACAACATCCTAAACAGACAAAATTTTACCGAAAAAACCCAATTTTCGGACTACTGACTATACGACCTAAGGAAAAGTGTTTTTCTAAACGTTTAGATATTTTATAGACTACTAAAATTGTGGTTCTCCATTTGCAACATGTTAAAAAAAAACAAAAAAACTGATAAGCATTTGTTGCTGTAGAACTGCTGATCAACAACTCCATCAGCTTACTCGACTATCAACTTTAAATCCTTTCCAACGGTGAGGTCATCTTCCAATTCTACAAAAAATGAGCAAATAAAGATCTACCTCACTACAGATCCGAATTGCCAACTTCCACCAACATGAAAATATTCAAGAATAAATCGAAAAGAATTGTCGAACGATGCACCAGTGACTCTGAAAAAACGACACACCTAAACAATTTCAATAACATACTTCGATTACAGGGATATCCATCACAGAACATCCATAAAATAGATCTCAATAATAGCCGCCAACAGCGAAAGAAAAGATGAACACACAATACTTCGAATTCCCGTACATAATCGATTCTATCGATCGAAAAGATAGCCACATATTCAATTCCCTACGCCTACTTGTCCGCATTAGCTACCGTAAATAAATCACGCTACGAAATTCGCTATCGAAAACCACAAAACCAATATGCAACATGGCAGGTTGCCAAATCAATTCAAAAGGATTTCACTCAGAAGGTTGTATCTATAGTATGAAATAACTTTCTCTGAATGCGAAAAAAGCCTACATCGGCAGCAGCATCAGAGGTCTCCACACCCGCGTCAAAGAACATCTAAACAACGATTCCAGCTCGATCTTCAAACGCAAACAAACTTGTCACTCGAATTTCAACGTCTCCATTTTGGCCAAAAACAACGACCCATTCAATCTACGTGGGTCATATCTACGTAAGCCATATTCATTCAAGAGAAAAAATAATAAATTCGCATGTAACGAACTTCTGAATTAAAATTTCTACCGCTTTAGCATATTACTATTTGTAAAAAATATCTGAGTTTCATTTTAAACTTAATTTTTTTTCATTTAATTTAATTTTATTTATATTGTAATCATACATCTTCATTCATACACCACTTTACCGTAATATTCAGATCGATACCTAGTTATTTTATTCTATATGTGTCATAGTATTATAGCGTTTTAATGTTTACAAATCTACTCACTTAATTCCTTCGACTTTCACAACTACCTATATAATACTTGTCTCTTGCTGTTACTCTTATTCATTGTGCTACATGTCCATGGAGTGGAACTCCGAAAATTTGTGAAGAATAAAGGATTTTATAGCAACAAAGGCTTATCAGTTTCTGTTTAAATGTTTAAAATTGTTTACTATAAAACATGGCATCGTACTGCAGGATTAATTTTTGACAAATCAATGTATAACGTTCGCGAGATGGCCGTCGCATTTTCTGTAGTTGTTAGCAATTTACATATAAGAATTAATTAATCACATGCCAAGTAAACAGTGTCGATCAGAAACAAACAATGTTTTGAGAGTCCAATAGTGCATTCTCTTCAGGATTGTGATAAAATTAAAAACCTTACTTTTATTCCCCTTAACAGACTGGTTTTATCGGTTCTGAAATTTTACCAAACCTCTTGTGACTATAAAAATATTGTTTCAACTAGCGCAATGCGCTACATACACAAAATCGTTATCTATGAGTTATTAACTTTTGTGACTAACATTTTTATAAAAGTTATATTATTCAATTTGTAAAATATATGATATCTTTAACTCATTTTGATGCGTACTTTGTAAAAATATGTTTTGTTACATTAATTTAGTGTAAAATAATATGTAAAATAATTTAATATTGTTTATAATTTTAATAATACAATTATTTTACATTATTTTTGTGAATTGTAATATATAATATATACATATATATGAGGAATTTGGGCATAAAATACGTCTTTCTACACATAAATAACAGATCAATGACTTTTAAAATATTAATCAACTCAACTTACCTTTTTCCTGCTGTAGTATTACTACTACGCACGCGAAACAAAAATCAACACCGCAAGAGATATGTAACCAAAAACAGGTGTATAATATATGAAAATAATAAATATAATCAAGTATGAAAATGATTGTATCTTGAATTATACTATTGTATATTAAGTTCATAACTTTAGTTTTGACCATATATAGATATTAATATTTTTGTGTCAATCTTAGATGTTTAAAAAACACACAATTGCATGACTATTTTCAGTCTGTTATTTGTGCATTTGTTGCAATTCATTTAATTGAAATTATAATTTTAAAATTCACACTTCAATCTTGAATTTTAGAGGTTCTTCACATTTACATTAAAACGTTTTATCAAAATTAAATATCAAACTGGCTTATCAAGCATTTATTTTTTTACTAAAAATTTAAAACATCAAAAAAATTATGGAAAAATAAATATTTTCATACAACTTTATATTTTGGATTTCTTTTTTAACGTGTCTTCTTTTTCAATACGTCGATCTATATTTATTTTATAGATATTTTTAAAGAAATATTTACTAATAAGCAATTTTTTCAGATTCAAAATTGTTGGAGAATTACCAAAAACTTAAATATTAAACTGAAGTTAAGAGAATGATAAAAATTGGTAAGTCATTTAAAGTTTTTGATCGTACCATTTAAAGATTTAGACGCAAGCATAACTTTCAAACAAAATGATTATAAATATATTAAAAATTGAAGACTTAAGTAGTTGCTAAAGGATGTAGTGTTAAGAAATAATTAAAAAAAAACTTTATTACTCAATTAAACACTAGGTTTGAGGCTGTTTTAAAAAATTATTAATTTGTTTTGACACTTATATAATTAACAAAAAACATAGTTGAATGTTGCATTCCAGTTTAACCAGAACAAAATTCCTTTTTTTAAATCTATATATTATTAAACTTTTTTGTTTAAATATTAAGGAATAAAGTAAAATTAACCTTCAACCAAAGCCGTAAGAATTATTTTATTAATTGTTTTACAAATAACGCATGTAATAATACAGTCTACCTTAATTCCAGAAGCAAACATTTCACACTTAATGTCAGTTTGCCTAATTCCTTTTTCCTATACACTTGTCAAACTCAAAAGTTATACTGAAAAAAATTCTCGCAAATAACGTCAGAAGAAATGGATTCTTCTGATTGGAGATTATAAAGAAATACACCATCTGGAAAAGTTTACTTATCGGAAGAATGATTGATAATACTAATTTTGTTTCTGGATTACAAATTACAAGTTCTAAAATTGTTTTCATAGTATTTGTTAGGATAAAATAGATTATAACAAATGAACTTTCCATAATTTAATTGACGAACTGTAAACAATTTCAAAATGTAGTTTCTGTTTATAAAAAATGTATCATTAAATTGAGTAGATACACATTTGATAAATTTTAAGGAGATTTAGAGAAAAAAATGTTGTATATATATTTTCAGGGTAATATTAAAAAGTAATACTAATATTTAAAATAATTTTGTCCCTCAAGTATTTTGAATAGGAGAGTACATATGAAGGTTACATTTTTAATCACTCACGTTTAAAAATAAAAGCACTACGTGATTTTTGCCAGTGTTTTCTCAGTTAGCTAATTTAATAATAACACTTCATATTAATTAAAATGTGTTTTGTACCAAACACTCTAAATATTTAGGTAGGAAATAAATCAATATTTAATGATAATTACAATAGTTTTATTGGTTTTCTCACATAGGCATTTATGGTTACATGCGTCATCAATATTGTTTAAATACTGCCCATATATTTAGTTAATGTTAATTAGATTTGTTGAAAAGTACCAGCTCTGTAGTTGAGGTCAAATATAACATATGTATAGCGGTTTTATACGATTAAATAAGATTTGTATTGTATTAATAGTAATCAATTTATTCAGTATGATATTATTAAGTAATATTTATTAATTTATTGAAACTTTCAGTTTGTTCTTCACTATCTCAATTGTTTTTGTTATGTGCTAATGTAAAATTATGCAAATGTGTAAAGTATTACGGATGCTTAAGAATTCAAATGGAAATTTTTTTAGTTGACAAAATATACATAATTGTTACAAATATGTCGCCTTTTGAAAATTGCGTGATGTTTTGCGTGTATGTCCTTATTTTAAATTAAGTGTGATTTTAAAAAGTACTTAGCTTTTTCTTTTTAGAAACAAATTTGGAGCCGAATTTTAGATAAGTTAAGTGAATAAAACACTTTAAAGTTTAAGGTTAAATATGTTGCATTCTAGAATTTACAGTTATTAACTTTCACCGTTTTTGTTATCGAATTATTCTTGCACATCACGTTAAATTATTATTGAGAGAGTTATTTCGAAATCATAAATAGATCTATAGATTTAGAACTACACTATATTTAATTTATAGATTAATAACAACATTATAAAACTTTTGATTACATTATATAATGTATGTAAAATTTGTATATACCACAAATCATTCGTTTTACTGGGATCTTTGACATTGCATATCACGTTACATAATTTTTTTTTTTTTTTAGAAAAACGCCCATATACGTTACATGTGATATACATAAACGCTACAATTATTATGCAACATATATGTACACATATATTGATACAAGCTTTAAATATTTAAAAAAAATTGTACATTATGTATATAAAATAGATAAATTTTCTTTTGAATTCTCCCAGCCGCCATAAAAAATACAGATTATATTTGTATTATAAAACTATAAGGAAATTGTGGAATAATGACATACACCTTCCAACATTCATACTGATCTGTTCATTTTGTTAAACTTCAATGTTTTTTTAAACATAATTAACCTATTAATGAAAATCTTAATTAGCCTAGGACCTATATATCAATAGGATTTTAATTATAAATATTTATTTATCTGTTATCATTTAATAAAATTATAATTTGCTATTCTATTATAACTCTAATCTTTTAATTAATTGTAATTAAAAAAGAAAGCAAATATAAACAAGTCATTTAGTACGCTTTTGTATATAACATATTCATTGTTCTATCTGTTGATTGAATATTCTTGAGCTTTAAAGAGAAACAGTTTTGTCATTAAACACGTTAAATTATTTTGTCGTTCACCTTATTCTATAATGTCGAAAGTATGATATGATGCATAATATAATTATGCAAAATACATAATATAATTCATATTTTCAACTAGTAGATATATTGAACAAACTTGATCGTATACTATTGTAAATTTTAATACACAATAATAAATAATAAACACAATAATATATGATTGTACAAACATGATTGTTTTTGTAAATGCTAATATAGGTTACTCAATAATTTAAAAAAATTATTGATGGAAAAATTAAGCTTGTTATTAAGATTGTTTTTGTAAATGCTAATATAGGTTACTCAATAATTAAAAAAAATTATTGATGGAAAAATTAAGCTTCTCACTAAAGAAGCTAAAGAAGCCTTTATCAACCAGCACAAAATAAACTGACTGAATCTAAAATTTCTATAATTCATATATGTTTAATATATGTAAATAAGAGTACCATTTTTATACGAAACATAAACTTACCACAGCCAGAAAGTTGAGTTATTTACGAAATGAACGCTAAACCATTAATTTTAAAGGAATTTACCTGCATTGAAATTATTGTTTTTTGAATATAGTTTTAAATATAGCAAAAAGCAAAATATTAAAAAAAAATACTTCAAACCAATTATTTTAACTTTGGTATTCATTCTTTTTACGCAAATCTTTGTGTAAGAAACTCTTTAGTGATTGGTTTAACAAATAAAAGAGAAATCTAGCAGTGAATCAGCGAATGTCGTTTCGATACATAACTGATATAGATATACCACATAAAGAATGTAAAGGTACATCGTACAGCATGATTTCTTATGATCCTACTTGATTGACTATATAATAAAATGAAATGATGGAATTATACATTCAATACAAACGGTTACATTCATGACTCAGTGGATACTTTTAGTGTGTTATTTTTTAGATTTTCAACTTGGACATAACAGTATGTTGACGTATCTGCTCCACATTTTCATCTGTTACGCGTCACTATCCAGTAGTACATCTAGCGCCGCACCGGTACATGAATCTGTCATGGTCGTGCGAAATGAGACACGGAGTCAGACTCAGATTCAGGATCAAGTGGCGGGATTGCTGCCTCGACATGCCACCTTCCAGACGATAACGAGCTATTTCGATAACGTCGACCGCCGTCTAGCAGCCGAGTATCCGGAGCTCAACGACTATCCGACATCGATTCGCGAGTTGGACGAGGTGCCGAAGTATCTGCTCACTTTACTGGACCAGCAGTATCTCCCGGTTAATCTTGGGAATACAATACGGGGAATTAACTCGATAACGGGTGAGGTCGCGGTGGCGTCACTCTGCTAAAATATATAGATTTTTAGTTTTATAGGTGTATTCGTATCTAAATCCAGTGTCAGCGGAAGTTTTGTCCGTTAATATATCAATATGGGCAATCAAATTTCTGACAAAAGGGTTTGTTTAAATTCGATATAATATATTACACATGACGTTTTGTTATCGGCATTAAAAGTATGTGATGTATATTATATTGGTTAAAGGATTCTGTTAAAAATTAATACTTTGTAGTGGAAGTGCAGGATTCAATCTAAATATATTATGTGTCATAAACAAAATTCTTTTTGTGAAATAAACACATATAATTAATAAATCTATAAAAACTAATGAGTGATTTGACGAGACAAAACAAAACAAATGAATGATTAAAATATACAAAACATAAATCTAAGTATTTGTACATTGAACCTTTTTATATTTTAACTTATTTAATGCATATATTTTATTTTGTTAAACGCACATAATAAAGTTAGGTTTTCAATTAAATTTAAACTAATAAAACAATTGATAATATAAATTATTTCATTTTTAATGAAACAGGTGTTTATGAACAAATATCAATTATTTATATTTGGATAGTGGTCATTTATTAAACGTCATTTATTACACAAAGTTTTATTTTCATTTTGGCCTGAATTATTCGGAGCAAGTATTCCATCGCCAGGGGCGTAGACACGGGTTCCATTCGTCCGGTTTCAACTAGACCACTTTGCGGCCAGAGACTTTTTCTTTCGCTTTTCTTTCCCGTGGGAAGATCACGGGACCCCTCACCCTTGTTAACCGGACCACTTAAAACTTGCTGGCTTCGCCGCACTGTTCGCTGATTTAAATGTCAAAGCAAAGTTATTATAAAAATGGAAGATTTAAAAAAATTATGTTACATTGATTGAATATATAAAATATATGGCGACCTAATTAATGATATACCGCTATGTTACTGGTTGGTAAAGATTAAAATTTATTAAAATAATACACGTTTCGAATTTTTATAATGTTAAACATTTAAATATGGAAAGGTATATTGTTTAATTGTAAAAGTAATAAATTTTTTAATACAATTTAATTATAAATATATTAATAAATTGTAATTATATCTTAATAGCCGACAATAATTGCCTGCGAGCGGAATATTCAATATAAACTAATTCACAATTATACATTATCTTTAAAGAAATTTTGAATAATTTATTATTGTCAATATAATTCATTTCCTTTTTCTGCTGGAATAAAAAAGCAGTTTAATATATTTTTTTATATTCTTAAAATTTAAACAATTTTTAATGTTTTTAAAACTATTCGTTTTTCAAAAATGTTTTTAAATATGTTCTTTAAAAAACGTAATAATGAACATTTAAAAAAATTATACTGTAATTAAATTAATTAAATTGAATTAATCAACAAAATAATGATGATGAAAATCATTGATGCTATAATTTTGTTTGGTTATTATTATATTTATGTATTATATTGTCACCTGCCATCTGCAGAAATGATAAATGTAATTTTTTTAATTTCGGTCATCTACCAAGTATTTGTTGTGGAATTTGTTGTGGAATATTTTTATAGTTTTTAAATTTCGTTTTACATAGAAAGGAGTTATACACATTATAGATTCATGTCATAAGTTTAGCAAAATCATAGAAATTATTGCAACATTCGAAATCTACATCATATTGTTCTACTGGAAATAATATTAAATAATAACTCAATAATTATACATCAATAACATCAATAACATCATTAAATAAATCACCTTGTAAAATTGTTATTAAAATTGCAATCTGACGCTATTAAAACGAAAAATATTAATTTAAAATTTTCCCTATAAACTTTAGTATAATATGGTTTGCGAAAGACATTCTTTTAGAAATGTGAGAACAAAAACAAACACTACTTAGAAGTTGTTTCAAGTGCTTAAGTGCACCAATGCCATGATAGGTTTGATTTAAAATGAACGTTACTATCAAATTCTTTTAAGGTTGTCTGTTTTAAGTTCGGAAATAAACGATAACGTTAAAATATTTAACGTTTGATTTATTTGACAGATTCTGCGGCATAGGTATGCACGATTGAGAAAAAATTATTAATATATTAAACATATATATATAATAAGATTAAATATGTATTTAAACATATAATATAGGACCTTTGTCACAGGTTAGTTGCCTTTTAGTTAACAAATTTAATGCATTAATAATCAGCTCAAGTTTAAGTTAAACATGAAAACAATTCGATCAAATTATTCATGATGAAGACTTATAATGAAATAGGAATCTTCTTTTATTTTTTGAACAATTAGAAAAAGATCATGTATAAATATAATGATTCATTTATTCAAATTAATACAGAATTTTAATTTCTATATATTTCAATATTCGACAAATCTAATAAAATAAGTTAATCACTAATTACAAATAAAATACTTTTTATATATTATAAAATAATCACACTCTCAATGTTCACCAAAGGTATATCAGTGAAGCTAAACTCTTACCTAACATATATGAATTAATATTTTTCTATATATGTTTTTATGTCAATTCTCTGTATTTCATACTGATAGTATGTGTACTTTGTAATTAACTAATATTATTGACTCTTCTGTAATTTATTATTAATTAAATATTATTTAAATATTTATTAAATTAAAATAAATATTTTTAGAACTATACTTATTGTAAAATTAGTTTAATAAATTACCTTGTTATCATTGTATTGTAGCGAATACATACATATGTATATAGAGAAATGTCCTAATATACTTGAAATTTTATCTAAAAATAATTTCCATCTGTAATTTAGTGTACCAAATAATTAGAAGCATATATACTTAAATATGTGACATTCCTTTTAAATGATAATATTAATAATTATTATTTCCATTCACATTAACAATATTGTCAACGTTTAAGTGTTGCCGGGCCCACTCACGCATTGCTAAATGGCGCCAACAACTTACATCATCTATTGAATTTGGAATAATTTAAGTATTATTTCTGACACGGGTCTTAAACATATATAATTTATATAGACACATAACAATCAGGCAGTCTCAGCAATTTTCAGTAAATCTAGCTTCGGTACCGGCAAAAGTTATGATTTGGTAATTAAAATGACAGCAAAATAAGATGCTCTAAGCTGCTTGCTTGTGCAGTGTATAGCAGTGCGCGCGGCAGACTTATATCACGTGAATGTGCTGCTCAATCAATGCTGGTATAATAAGGCGCTATCTAAAAAGTTCAAAGGAATGCCTTTAATAAAATTTGAAATATGCTTTTACTAAAAGTTTGTAACCATATATTTGTTACCATCTATATAATATGCCTATATGTTCAATAAGAACTGAAATGTAAAAAATTGAAATAATCCAAAATTAGACATATAAATTTTATAAATTAATGGTCTCATCATTTGTACGTAAGCGTATGTGCTATAAAAATTAAATTAAACACGAAA
The DNA here is from genome assembly GCA_034780555.1 of Coelogynopora nodosa. Classification (NCBI taxonomy): domain Eukaryota; kingdom Metazoa; phylum Platyhelminthes; order Proseriata; family Coelogynoporidae; genus Coelogynopora; species Coelogynopora nodosa. Next base: position 695 of record JAUZND010005727.1, on the reverse strand, counting down.
TTAGGAAATGAAAAATTGTTGAAAAAAATTATATTTATAAATAATTCCATTTACTATAATTATTGCGCAATACAAAAAACTCCCCATTAAAACCCTTTAAAAACCAGTACTTTTCTTAGTTTCAAAAGCAAAAAGTTTTTATAATTATTGTTCGAATTATATATTTATTAGTATAATTTTTCTCTGAAAAACAGTCAGCAATTTTTTATTTAAAAATTATAATCTTTTGATAAACCAGTTATGCGATTACGGAATAAATTTTTGACATGTTGATTTATCGATGGTCGATATTGCCTATAGCTTACATTATATCACAATATAAATAAATATAAAAATTGTCTGCACCGTACTTGATATACATGTTATTATATATGAATGAATTCTCCCATTTTAATTTAATAACGTCAATCAAAATCTTTGTTTTTTACTATTATCAATCTCAAATTTTATTATTGTTTATTCTAAAAACTTTATTTTTGTCAGAGATTTAGTGAAATTCTAAAAACTTAGACAACCTAATCTAAAAAACTTAATAAAGAAGAATATATTTTTAATTCTTATAATGACGTCATTATAAAATTACTCATGTACACTGTTAAAAACCGCATGGGAGTTTTAAAAAAAAATCTGGCCAGCCATATGTCCCCCTTTTACCTGCGAGCCACTTAGACAACCTTCTAACGGGCTTGCGATAA
>JAUZND010005726.1:0-11078 GCA_034780555.1 Coelogynopora nodosa | reverse complement strand
AGTGGCAATGTTGGCATCAATGTCATGGATCGATGCAGTGCAGTGGCAATGTTGGCATCAATGTCATGGATCGATGCAGTGCAGTGGCAATGTTGGCATCAATGTCATGGATCGATGCAGTGCAGTGGCAATGTTGGCATCAATGTCATGGATCGATGCCTCTAGGTAGGAGAGTTGGAGTCGTTGGGTGCAAATTACCCCCCTTCCAAATCCAGATTCCCTATTTTTGGGGGACAATTTAGTATTTATTTGACAAAAATATTAAAATTTTGTTTTGGGTAAATTTCAACTAACTTAATGTCATAGAAAAAGGCATCAACGATGAAAAAAGAGAATCCTAAAAATGCCCTAGTGGGAAAATGACAACAAAGTTAACCACTTCATAAAGTTTTAATAAAAAAATAATAATTAAATGTGTACACACTTAATATATTAAACCTACAATAGTCTGAAGAAAGGCAAAAGAATTAATAAAATAAGTATATACCCTTTCATGAAAAAAATTATTAAAAAGAGATGTCTTCAAAACAGTTTGGAAATTATAATTCAAATGTACAATTTAGGTAAAATGTCTATATTCAAGTGCTTCTAACATTATTACATCGCGAAATTGTGATGATCGCTCGAGAAATCGATATATATATATTATATTAAGATATCTACTGCTCTAACATCGGTTACTACGGCAAGACTTGTGCTGACCGCCTTCAAGATAAGATGCTAATTTAAAAAGCTCAATCACCTTAAGTATACTAAATGTTTTCTGAAATTGTGTAAAGATTTAATGACTTTGAAAAAAATATATGTTTAAATATTAAGGGGCAGGAATTTTTTGGTTTCACACTCATCAACAATTGTTGAGGAATAAAGTTGTTATGGTATGGCGGGTAGTATTACAACTAAAAACACGTTCCTTAGGAATAGATATTGTCGTATCATTTAGATTTAGAATTTAGTCCTGTCAATATTTCCCAAAATTGCTAAGTAAGTATATTTAAAAATCCGAAAATGTCCTTATGCGGACATAAATAATTATCTGACATTTTTTACAAAAATAATAGTTATTTGAACTAAACTGGACGATTTGAATAATCTCGATCTTAAATCAGAAAACAGGTTTAGATATAAGTTCTTCTAATAAATTAAACATACCAATAATGAAAACTTAACAGACACGCCCAATCGTTAACTTTTTGTTTCACAATGTGTTAAAGTTAATTTGTTAGTTTTTTAAAGAAACGAAGTGCTATTTTCGGAAAGTCAAGTTAATCATTCGATAAAAAATGTTTTAGTCGGATTTAATTTGATTAATGCGGATAATAAATATTATATTAATAGTGCGAGTTGCTTTCATTTATTTTATTGTATGTTTATTATCTGTGCCAAAGCGGATAATTGACCATTTGTCAAAAACGAAATATCATCTCTCAAATTCAAGAAGTTCATTTTCACATCAAATTCCAAACTTTGAGGACACTATTTCGCCGGTAGATACATACTTTAGATAGTCATTCATATCTGTTTTCGCATAAATGTATCTTTTTGAAAGTTAATTTACGGTTTTAATCGAAGACACTTAAATTATAAGTTAAACTAATTAAAACCGGTTAAACTAGTTAATTATGTCAAATAATAGAAAGACAACATTTCACAACATTTCAATTTATTTTTCTATATTTAAACCGAGCAGATATCATATAGATTAGATAGTGATGTAAATAATCAAATTGAATACTTGTTAATAAATTTGATAACGGTCCTTTTTGTTCATTTTGAGTAATATATAGGGTTGTCACTTAAATGCGGAGGAATAACATTTTAAGGTCGGCAATAAAACAAGTAACAAAGATAAACTAACACTTTTAATTTAAAGAATGTAATAAATACTAAAAGTTAGTTATAATTCATTTATTTGTACATTTCAGAATTAATTTAAATGTATACGTATTTTGACCATTTTTATCGACATTTTAAAATCCCTTAAATTTGTTTTTATTTTTTAATTTGATTATTTTAAAATATAATTTGTTTATTTTAAATACTTTTGCATTGATGACCTTGAAAAAAAGATTAAATTTACTTAAGATTTGTCCTCCGGATTTTTCTCCGGATTTAAGTTACAACCCAAAAAATCGATAGTAGAATTATTGATTCTCCCGCCCTACTTGAGGCTTCCAGGTTTAAGACTGAATTAATTAATACTTGCCGACCGTCGTTAATTTGCTGTCTGATTACTTCTTAGCGCTTCGTCTAATTAGATCACGAAATCTGATTATCGAGTGTTATCCAAGTTTGAAACATGAGCATTTTCAAATTTTGAGGAGGGTGTTCTGATAGAAATTTTCCGTGACAATTTTCAAAAAAAAACACTAATAAAACCCGGTTGCCCAATTCTTTCAAGAGCAAGTATGTTACTTACCGCACATATACTCGGATGCTGATATGTAATTACTAATGAGGTTATACTCATAAAATTTCCATCACTATGCATTATGTCAGGTCAAAGGTGTAATTAAAATGCTTATTATGCGCCATTGTAACGACATTCTCTGCTGATAATTCAGCATACTTTTTCCAGAACAACTATCTATAAAGTGAATTATTTGTTATCAACAAATGGTAAATAAATAGGTTATTGTTTTTCCATAAGTAGGCTACAACCTGAAATGTGTACATTATAATGGATTATTATATAAAAATATAAATAATATTATATATAAATAGCAGCGTCTCCATTTATGTTATATCATATAATCCGGCATACTAACTATATTACTGTAGTATACAGAAATCATAACAATATATAACAATGAACTATAATATATTCATATATACATATTATTTATATAACATATTTTCCTACCTAATACGCCCCTCAACTTGTTTTCCGAAATTGTAAAACTACGGACCAATGGCATAATACTGAGTTACAATTTGAATTGTACCGGAAACTACATGAAGTTCTTTTTTAAATAAGAATTAATATAATAAAGAATAGCCGAGTTTTACAGTTTAAATTTGTAAATAGTTTTTGATGAGCTAGATTTCACAAATATCTATTTCAAGCGAAAACTGACCGTATAACGAACTAAAGGTGACGTTGAGGGCTATCAAAGAGACACATTATTTAATCAATCGGCTATAATTAAAAGTACATTCCATATTAATTTTACATTTTAAAACACATTAGGTGTCGTTCACATATTTTATAACACCCGAGGGCCGGGTGGTATTAATTTTTGTTATTATATGTTATAAGAGTGGGGTAGTCAGCGGCGGGTCCAGACTTTTTAAATGGGGGGGCTAAGATTTTTAAAATAGAAGAACAGTTTTTTAAATGCCCCAAAAACGAGGGTGGCTGAAGACCCCCCAGCCCTTTGGATCCGCCACTGGCTGGTGGTTTCGACTAACTTTTTGTCAATTTTTTTATCCGATTAACGTACTCATAGACTTGGGTCCCCTCTAACGATACATCTACAGACTTGAGCCTCTTTAACGATACATGTACAGACTTGGGCCCTCTTGCGATACATGTACAGACTTGGGTACGATACATGTACAGACTTGGGGCCCTCTAACGATACATGTACAGACTTGGGCCTTCTTACGATACATGTACAGACTTGGGTACGATACATGTACAGACTTGGGCCCTCTAACGATACATGTACAGACTTGGGTACGATACATGTACAGACTTGGGCCCCTCTAACGATACATGTACAGCGGGGCCCTCTAACGATACATGTACAGACTTGGGCCCTCTAACGATACATGTACAGACTTGGGCCCTCTTACGATACATTTACAGACTAGGTGCCCATAACTATATTAAAAATTAGGTATTTCTTTAATTGAATGAGTACTTATATACTTACGAGAAATAAATCAATTTAATTAAATTCTTTTATTCATGTAACAAAAATTTCGATTTAAACGTATGACTACACGTGATACTGTTTTCATTTAAAGGCATATGCAAAATGTTGTAATTGTAAAAAAAAAATTAAAAACTTCTATATAAAATTAAAAAACTTCAATATAAAATTTTAAAAACTTCAATATAAAACTTAAAAACTTCAATATAAAAAATCGGTGAAAAATTGATATTATCATTGATAAAAAATTTAATTTTAAATATTCAAAACTAGTTTGCAACAATTTAATAAATTTAGTAGTTTAACATTACTGACTTCATTATTTGTTAAGTCATGTTAATTTTATAGATTTTTTAGGTGTTATTTAAACAACATCTGATAATAAAATAATTACAAAATTGATGAAAGTTAAAAAAGTATATTTGTCAAATCTAATCAATAGTGTTTAGCATTTGACAAAATAATATACATTATTTCCAATATATTTTTGGATTTTTTTACTAATAAAAATAATCCTTACTACGAATTCTCATATTATATCAAATTTCTTTTATAGAGATTCTTTAATTATACGTATACGTAAGGTATACGTACTCTGATAATACTTCCGTATTTCTAAACGAGGAATAAAAAGAAGACAACAATGTGTGTAAAAAGCGTAGAGCATAGAATGCTTATATCGATACCCAATATAACTTGTTAATGCTATAATTGATTATTATATTATGACGAATCTAAAAAAAATTACATTGTTTCTGACATTAATGCCATTTTTATTCAGTTATACAGTCTACAATATCACACAATTTGTAAGTTAATATTATTTGTATAACATACATATTGACGTTAATGTACATTTTTAATGAGGATCCTAAAATTTCGACAAAAATATCGGCATGTAACGGACAAAGTTTATCTGATATAAGGCGCTAACTTTCACATTCCAGATGATGAAATGGCGGGTGTAATATGTACCGCGAGAGACCCACTTAGGGAAATAAGTTACATTATGGTTTTCATGAATATGCTAATTATAAATGCATTAAATACCAGAAAATAACTGAACATTTTTTATTGGAAATAATTTATAAAAGCATACTATTTAATTTTAGAAAACCAACGCCCAAATATTTTTTTGCCTAAATCTAAAATACTGTTTGACACATGTAAAATCATTAGTAAGTCTAAAAAGGCTAGTTCCAACATATTTTGAGTCACGTAAGTAAAATCTCCAGAATAGGCTATATTCAGCGAAAATAGATTTAAGTCAAAAGTGAATTAAGAATTAGTCAAGTATTGATTATTCTAGAATTAGTTTATATTGTTGTACAATGCTTATATTGCAAAAAACGAAATGATGCATAATAAAAAGCTAAGCACTTTATACCCCTTTCACTACAGTAAGACAAAGTCAACATAAAAAATCGTTTTAATGTTGTTTATTTCATAAATTAGCAAGGAAATTATAACCACAAAACATACCACATTCACAGTATCGCAATTTACAGTGACTAATTAATCAAATGCAACAAACGTTATGGATTATGTTCCTATACAGTTCATTAACTACATAACAGCTGCAAAACGTCACCTGAAGGATGGCAACAATGGTAACCTATATGATTTACAATACCCGTCTAATCGTGTTAACCATAATAAATGATGATTTTTCATTAAACATTAATATATATTACGTTACTACGTACGGCCTTATGAAAATTATTAATCCTAAACAATCGGGAATTACGAGTAATTGAAGGTTCAGTAATGCATGTACGACCGAATGTAATTGAACAAATAGTATTAGTTAATATTAACCATTGAATAGGAGGCACTGTAGTGTTAAATACACATCCATACCTGGGCTGTCATCAATATTTACGGAATGACATCTGAACATAGCATCAACTATACTGCCCATGGTTCAAAAATTGAGTGTCTAGCAGCACAGTTTTGACGTACCCAAGTAAAATTTAATTAATATCTAATTCTAAATAAATCAAAGAAGACAACTTAAAATCAATTCGGAACTAGCAGATCACAGCGTAGTAAAGAAACGTAAACAAACAAATTTGCAAATAGCATGTATGGTACATCGTATAAATAATGCAGTAACAAATAATACAACTTAAAATAAAATTCTAAAGAACCTTTAAAACCGGCTCATTATTTGTACAGATTTCGTATAACAGCCGAGTGGCAACTCACGTCTTCGGTAACTTGAAGAGCAATCAAAGTTGAATGTTTAAAAAACACTGTATAGGTCTATATATATCGAGAATAGTAAGTACTGCATACATTCCAGCGAACCCATTGCAAATCACAAATAGTAATATAGTATGAAACTATATATATATATATACACACAACGTTGGAAGAATGTGAGAGGCGAGGTCTTAACACTAATTTTTATTGCTAACAATCGTAGAAATCGCACACTTAGAATGGTCCATCAAATAATAAGTCAATGTAGAGTCACTGAATTGATGAGGAACTTCGCAAAACAATCAAAAGTGTCTTCACATATGGGTGGGTCTTGAATATACAATTTGTTAAATAGCATAACAAAGAAATGTGAAAAGGGGGCAGTGGCTTACAGAAAATTATCCACAATTGGAAAATGGTAAATCAATTTTTTTAAATTTCAAACTTAAGACTAACCAATCCAATTTGTATGACATTTTAATCGATACATTAAATGGACATATTGTTTAAAAAAATCAATGAAACTGGAGCAGAAAACCGTAAATATATGGATGTGTAGTACAGAGGCAAACTAGAAACATATACTATAGTGTACTGCTGAAACACAAGCTTGTTTGTTTTATTCACTTAAAAACAGGTCAGCTAATAACGTACGATATACACACTCCACAATTGCACATTAGACGCCGACACATACAACTAATTATTGGGAGGGGGGGGGGGGGGTATAGGTTGTGGTATATGTCCTCCAGTCGCTGGTACGAGAGACGGGGTCAGGACTCGGGACTCAAGCGTCCGTGTCTCGCACGAGCACCATTTCAGACCCTGTGATAGCCAGGTCGGCAAAGGATGGCGGGTCGTTGGGTCGCGGTATCCGCTCAATGATCGGCGAGTCCCACTCGACCTCCGTGGGTCGACAGGGGAGCACGCGACTCGGGAAGTTGCGCAGAATCTCGAAGTTGTCAGGAGAGCTCGGGTTGCAGAGGACGAAGTAGTACAGTAACTGGTGTTGGAGAAAGGGGGTTGAAAGGGTTACCAATAATTTCGTGAAATATGGGCACAACCTGTGTGATTTTATACCAATTTTTTGCCGTAAATGCTTTACGCCAAAAGTGTTGAAATGGGTTGAATCGAAATTTAATATCAAACCAAAATAAGATCAATTTACGAAAACGTACTCCTCTGCATATTTATTTTATCAGATCATACAAAAGCAGGAATAGACTAGTTGTGCAGATTAGATAGTTACGTGATATTATGTAGGCAATCTCTAAATAATCTGTTTAAATTCTTATTTATATTGACATAAACCCGCGAAATCACATAATTACAATTTTACTTCGCTTTTCAAAATAAGTGATTTAAAATGAAAGAAACTAGTAATCGAAAACCCATTAAATGAAAGTTTTAAAGCACTAGTATTTTTTTTAGTCCGTCAAAAGTACCAAAAAAATTTACCTGTTGCGACATTTCACAAAATCATCAGTTCGTGTTTATTTTCTTTACAGATCTCATGTGTTCTGATACATTGTTTAATCAAAATGAAAAGTTCCAATCTCGGATCTGTGTGTATATTCATATAATTTGACATCATTGTTTTTATAAAGTAGAAACCATAAAAAAACATATTATTAAGACTTTTGACCGTTCTTTACGAACCCTAAACCCAAATAGTAGTCTGATGGTAGAGTCGGGAGTACCTCATTATATTAATTTTGAAAGTAAAAATTAGACTGTTATAAATATGATTGGTATTGTAAAATTCGTAGCACTTCTAATAAAATGGATTAATGTGTGGGATAGCCTCAGAAAAGTGGTAATCACAAGGCTGGATGGTATATCACATTGGTAAACATCAATAGTATGGTGGCTTCATAAGCATGATTTGTAAAAACGTGAATATTTGTAATTGTAGAAAACACAGATATATATATATACATGTACCGACCAAACCAAATCGAATTCGAGGGTTTTTCGAGGGTATTTTTGAGGATATTTTTGAAAACAAAAATTAAATTACTACAAGTCCCAAAACTAAAACAGTATTTGGAAAAATAATTATTATAAAAAAATTAAAATCCACTGACAATTATATTTTGGGGTTTTTCGAGGGTAGTTTTAAAATATAGTGATTTTCGATGGTTTTTCGTTAACCTCGAAAATGAAAAATTAAATTAAAGGGTTTTCGAGGGTCTGTACGCACCCTGAACACATTTAATATTGATCATCCAGATGATATATTCTTTATTGTGTTCAGTGGTCTTAAATTTAGGGCTAATTATTTTAGAATTAACGCAGTTATTATAGTGGCTATAGGCGTCCACTATACTAATGAACAATAATTAAATACGAGCTCCCATTGATAACTGAGTATCATCAGCTGTGAAGTAGATATCTATTCTAGTATCATGTCCAGTCTGAGTATAAAACAAAATAATGATTCAATTAATACATCATACATATTTAATTAATTATATAACTAATTCACAAGAGGCTTGAAACTGGAATAACAAACGCAGTGCACCACATCTCCAGTCTTAGCTACTGTTCAAAACATTGATGAAATACGGATTAATATTGCCGATTTACTGTTAGTTGAAACGGTAAAAAAACTTTAAAATTAAATTAAAGGAAAAACAGGCCGAAAGCTTGGGAATGTTATTATTAATATTCATAATTATAGAGATTGGGTGGGTAGAAAGAGAGATGATTTATGCATTTAAAATATCGATCGTGCCGTGTAAATATCGACCGAATTTCGGTGTGTTTGTAGAAATCCTTCGCTCGATTGTACTAATTTCCAGTTTCAAAACACAGAATTGTAATTAACTAGTCTTAGACACCATATTTTGTTTTACGGTGTAAATAATATAATATAGATATGTTAAGTTATTACTGTATAAAAATTGTTGTATTTTCAAAATCCAGATTTGTTGCAGGGTTATTATACTATGTTTATAAAAAATAATTAAATTCATTTGTTACATTAAATTTTGGCACAAAATAAAATACCGGACAGATTATGAATTATCAGACTTTCCAACAGTTGAAATGTGTTGATATTGATTATAAATTTTATTAAATAAAAATTAAGGAATGAAAAAGACAGGTTATAATAAAGAGATAACGATAAGGGGTAAATATTGAGAACAATTTTTGTATATCTTAGCTGTGTATCCTCCAAGACATATTCATGTTGCATCCTATTTAATGCCCACCTAAGTATATACAGATTCAGGGGTAAAAGGAAGAATAAGTTTATTTATAAACAAAGCTCTCTTCATTTAATGTAAACTATGGTTCACTACTAAAAACTTTTCGCCTCAGGCACTTTATTACATTGAAGAGACTAGTGAGAGACATGATAAAGATAAGTGTGAATAAGATAGGAAGAATGTAACAAGCTTCGTAGACGACCAAATAAATTCCAATTCTTTTTCGAGACATCTAGCAAGCTATATGAAAATATGTCATATTCATTTAGAATTCGTGATAATCAATAATTGTTAGTCATTATTAGGTCCTCTTTTCAGTATAATACAAATGGTAATGAATTTATGATACAATTAATAAAATATGTTCAGCACAAGCTATTAATGAAAAAGATGGCAAAAAAGAAAAATATATTAATCGACAAAACAGAAAATCGTCAACGTTCGCATAAATTAACTAATTAAATGATTTTGTTAATTTTTTTAAAAAAACAATCAACTAAATTTCGTAAATTCATGATGTGAAGAAAAGCGAAAGAAATAAAAAGTTTCAAGGCTAATTAATTAATTAAGGGTAATCCATAACGTCAACATTTTTCTATAAAAATAATATTTCTTAAAAATAGTGTAATATATCAATTGAAGTTTGATCAATTGAAAAAATATCTAAAAGCTTATAAATGATAATTCTTAAAAACTTATATTCTATAGGGATTCACTTTGGATGGTTGATTTTGAGTTACTCTTAGGGGGGGTGACTAGCCCCTAATCCAATAATTTAAACAGAATGCCTATCGAAGCCGCAGTTCTTTTAACAATTCTCGATCCACTCAAGATGACGTGAGAAAACTTGATCAACATGTTTAAATGTTGGATACGATAATTACTTCCACCTGAAGGACTGGAAGAAGCATTATATTTGGCATACAAAATAAGAATACTGGTTCAATGGTTACATAAATAAATTTAAAATTTGTTGAATATTTACGGATACTCGTCCCTTTTTTAAGATCGCGAATACCTTTTTTTTAAATGGGAGATTATGATTTGGAAAATGGAGGCATGTTTCGCGCTAAGTTGTTTAGCTGAGCATGATAGAAAGAGAACAAAGGAAGGTTCCATTGAGCTCTAATTACAGGATATCCGCGGATTGTTATGAATGTTCAGGTTATTCCAGGTCTGTCAACTTTATGTAAATATGTAAATATGATACGCTAATATTGCAGCACAAAACATAGTTATGTATCTGTTAGACTAAAGTTCAGAGTTGATATACTTATCAAGTTTTAAAAGAAGTTATAAAAAAATTAAAAAACTCATAACCATATTGGTCCAAACTTCGAACGATTCTTCGCATATTTTGCTAAATAAAATTAGATAAATAATAAAACAAATTAGGCGAACTGCATTATACACTGTAAATAGATCCTATTTAAAATGATTGCAACATTTCGGTATTTAATTTAAACTTCCGTGTTTTCCAGGTCAAATATTTTACCAAGATAAAGAGAGGCCACATAGAGAGAAGAGAGCATAGCAGAGAGTTCAATGAAGTGAAAAAGAGTGGCACAACACTGGTGCCTGTCCACCCACCTTGGTAGAATCGGAACTGTAGAATCGCCTCTCCAGCCGAGGTCCACTGGGAAGCTTGATCATGATCCTCACAGACTCCCCTGCCGATGACTCTGGTTCCTCTGGCAGTCGGCCCAACAGTCCCTCTTTACGTTTGGCCAGAGTTACTCGCTGCAGCTCTGCATCCCGAACCTGACGGAAGGGGGGAGGG
>JAUZND010005725.1:0-11078 GCA_034780555.1 Coelogynopora nodosa | reverse complement strand
TAATATTTTACTAATTTAATATTGAAGACATAAGTACCTCAAAATTATATTATGATTAAAATCCACTTATTTTTTCTGTACTCGGGCGTTAATGGGTTAAAAAAGTTATAGGTTTCAAACACGTATTAACCATGTAGGAAATATAAATTCAAAATATTAACTACTCTGTTAGATCTAATACTAAATTTAGTGAATGGAGCAATGGGTACGGGGTGGGCGAAAGTGTTGAGTCATGAGGGAAAAATACAATTTTAACTGCTACTTTCTTGTTTACAGTATACAAACAAAATATCCCTAAAGAATAAAAATATATAAAATATCTAAACAACAAATGTATATATCTATACTTCCTTATAACGTAGTTACACATTTTACACAAATTGTTTTTTCTGCCTTGTTCTAAAAATGAACCAGTTCGGGTATATTAAATATAATAATTATTTTTTAAGCAAAATTGTATACAATACATTAAAAAATGTAGTATGTTCCAAAATACGAAGCATATATTAGATTTATATAATTACCTGTAATATTAGATACTACCCACTGACTATATATAGAAAATGAGTAAAATAATAACAACTAACAATACTATTAATCTATATTTCAATCCGTTAGAAACAATTTCTATTAAAGGTATTTAATATGTCGGAAACCTTTCAGAGACGTTATCATCACAAGTGCGGTGAACTCCTTCACTTCCTTCCTCTCTGGGTTTGTGGTGTTCTCTGTGCTCGGTTACATGGCGTCAAAGAGGGGTGTTGATGTCGTTGATGTCGTGGCCGAAGGTAAAGAAACCATAAAAAGAGAGATGCTGTCCGCACAAACAATGATTTAAAAAAAGTAGTACAATGTAACAATATTCATCAATTATTCGAGATCAATGTATACATGCTATATTGTATCTAACTCTTATTTTTTAATCTCAAAATATAAGTGCAACAATGTAGTAAAGAATCAGGGACTAACTCGAATGTTTTGATAAGTATATTGTATATTTGAAAGCTTATTAATATAAGTTAATGAATGACATGTTATTTTGATACATGGAAAACCCACAATTGCTAAGAATAAAATTAAGCACGATAAACCAGGCAATATCAAATAATAGAATTGTATTTAATGTTTAACCCCTAGTCATTGATGACAATTCGGAACAATTACAAAGCATTAAAAATCGTTTCTATGCAATTGAAATAAAAGCTATAGTTAAGGTGCGAATAATGTCAACAATCATTTTTTAAATTTGATAATTTTCAGTGATTGAAAATTAAATGACAACTACAGCGTATATTTTATAGAAGTTAATAATTGTAAAATAGTGTTATGTTACCTAAGTGTTTTACATATATAATGTTTATATTTATAATGATCGTTCATATTTGTTTATATACTTTAATATATTTGTTTGTACATATGTTTATACTTTGTATATGACTGTTAAAATCATTATATTATATAAAATAAAGAAATGTGATAAGTTAACTAAATTTGCATATTATTTTTATGTTGCGAAATAAATTATAATCATTAAACAATATACACTATGAACAATATATTTAACAACATTATATAAATTATTATAATTATAGTGTAAAATCACATAATAAAGTTAAACATATTAAAGTTATTTGAAGAATACTAAAATGATAGAAATTAATGTAAAGTTAATTATGTACATAATATATGAAAAATCTAATAAAAATGAATCAAGAAAAATTGTCAAATGATTTTCCGATAACAATCCTTTTTGTTTAATAATATCGGAACTATTTATTTAAACCTGCCTTTTAGCGTTATAATTCAATTTTACGTTCGCGATTGTTGTCAACAACAACTAGAAAAAATATTTAAATAAATCGTGTTAAAAAACTTGTTGACCGAATTCAAATAATTTTTAAAACACTTCGAAATAAAATAAACAAAATATGAATTATAAATACACAGTAAATGAAAATGTTAATGATGAACAATCTGCAATTCAAATTATTGGTATTTCTTTTAATTTCTTTAATATTTTCTATGGAATAGATTAAAAAAATGTTTACATATATAGGATGAGTTAATTTATATAACAGTAGTAAACAAGACAAATATTCCTCTTATGTAATACAATGTGTAATTCTACTTAGTAATAATAAAGTAATAAAATAATAAAGTAATAAAATAATAAAGTAATAAATTAATAATAAATAAATTTAAAATATTAAAATTAAAAAATTAAATTAAAAAATAAAATAAAATATAAATTTTAAAAAAAAGTAATAAAGTAATAAAATAATTCTACAAAGTAATAAACTTTTATGGTGAAAATTTATGCAGATCCTGGCCTAGTTTTCACAGTGTATCCAGAGGCCCTAGCAACTCTTCCCTGGTCCACATTCTGGTCACTCATGTTCTTTCTCATGCTTCTCACGCTTGGATTAGACAGTTCTGTGAGTCGATGCTTGTATATTTAAAAATATTTTCATCTAGGATAAAATTATTATTTAATCACAGTTTACACCATTTAATTCACGAAAAGTTAAATATGTTGCCGGATTTTATTTTTCGCAAACTTTAAAGAATGATATCACCCCCATCACATATAGTCTAAAGTAAAATCTTACTAAATTTGATAAAATCAATAATATTTTCTCCTTGTTTATTTAGTTAAAAAATCGCAACTACAAATATATTCAACAGTCATTAATAATTCTTTCATATATTAAAATAAAAGTTTATTATTATTGCGTCCTTCGATTAACATTTCCTGTCATTAACATCTATTCCAATGATTTCAATATTAGGAATTTAAACACAGAATAGTATCGCAATTAATATACGGTCACTTCAGTAACACTTTTAACATACTAATGAAGTTTCTATATCAACAATTCGTACAACAATACATACTAATAGTATGCATGAAACATAGATAACTATAGACCTATAGGCCTATATTTCGCACTCTTTTTCATTAATGTGTCACCCTTCCCTCGCGTCTAAATATAATGAATGTTGAGAATAGCATTGACATAAATACATCAAAAAGACCCTAGGAGTTATTCATCTATTCCCCACCATTCTATAACCAGTATTGAGACCTTTATTTAAGTCACGCTTTTTTAAAAGTTAATGAAAGTAAAAACTTGTTCAAGTCTCACATTCATAAACTTAACCAATATACTAAATTGACAGGTTTAAATTGAATAAAGAATATTAAAACTTTAAATCGATCATACATATTTACATATTCCCCACCATAATTGCTTCATTTATAATTAATAATTTAATGTAATTTTGAAAAGTATCAGGGTGTCAATTGTTTTAATAATTTATTCATGAAGTATACTCGTGATTGTTTATGGAATTTTTGAGCTCCTAAAATGAGAGAAATAAAAAAACGCATTTGGTTCCCATTCTTCTTTATCTCTGAACATATATTTGACATATTAAAAAATGTGTTTTTGATCAAAATTTTTATTGTTTTTCTGTTGTCTATAGGTTATATTTGCAGATACGATTCTCCAAATAGCATACACAATTCATGTTTTATGTTGGTTTCGAAATACAATCTGCTTTTATATAATTAATAAAAAGTATGCCGTTTAAATTAAAACAATTTACATTTATAAAAAATACTTCAAAAAAATTAATAAGTTATAGTGCTTATGATTATTTTATAAAACCATTATATATTTTCGCAAAATAATAATTATATTATAACTTCTATAAGTCGAAAGTCAGCTAAATTTCAAAATTGATCACCAAAAAGTGAAAAATTACAATGTTTATAAATTAAATATGTGTGTAGTCATTCTAAGTTAAGTCACCTTTTACTACATTTTTTATGTAATGAATAAGAATGACAGCATTATTGTTGAATTATTATTAATTTATTAAAAATACAAATGTATAACTTATTTTTTAAATATTGCTGTTTTCTCTGGAGTGTTAATTAAAAATAATTCGTGTTTTATTTACGCTGTACTTAGTTTGGCGGCTCAGAAGCCATTATCACTGCATTATCGGATGAATTTTCAATTGTGAAAAGAAAACGGCCCCTTTTCCTATTCATTCTGTTTCTCGTCTACTATTGCATTGGACTTGTTGAGATCACTCAGGTATGAAACTATAGAGTACAATTAATCATGTTATGTTTACTTAAATTAATAGAATCCTCACGCGCTTTAAAATAAGACAAACTAAACATAAAACGAATAAATTTAAAATCAAACGTATATATATGTAATGCGCTAAGATTAATATATTTACCAAACATTTTGCTATTATTAATTACAAGTTTCAAAATATTAATTACAATCACAATTTTTGATCAGATCTACTTAATAATTTGGATGCACAATTTTTCTTTTTGCTTCAACTATGTTAGTATATATAATCAACACTGATTTTTAAAATTAAATAAATGTACATACCATTTTTCAACATCTCGAAGGCGTTTCGAATATATTGTTTTTTAGGTAAACCACCCCGGTACATCGTTTCATATGTTATCAATGGTTGCATATAACATTACTATATATGCAAGCCCTTCTAATAATATACATAAACCTATATGTACACTATATATATATATATATATATATATATATTGCAATACCAATTTTTGCATGTTTTCAGGGAGGGTTGTATATAATTCATCTTTTTGAGAGATACTGTGTCTCATACTCTATCCTACTGGCAGTTTTATTCGAAACACTGTGTGTATCTTGGATTTATGGTATGTATAGAATTATTGTATTATGAATGATGTAGGTATATTTTTAATGAATACTGAAAATCCGTTTTAGGTGTGGATCGATTTCGCGGAAATATCAAGGAAATGGTTGGCTTTCTTCCTGGACTTTATTGGAAAATTTGTTGGAAATATATTGCACCAATATTTATAATTGTATGTACATGCAAATTTTATTGATACCATATATATAAAAGTGGTTTATTCTGTATTTTGAGATAACCACTAGTTGAAAAAATATTTAACTTAAAATATCTGATGTTAGTGAAATGACGTGAAATCTAGTGTAGTAAGTAAATATAAGTGAAAAGTTCAAAATTAACTTTTTTGGCGAATTGTTCAAATTTATTTTTAATCTAAATTAAACATTTCCATTAATCAATAATTTTTTTAATAATTATCCAAAAATATGTAACATTAATCAAATTTGGTTAATAAAATTATGTTTTCATATATTTGACATTCTTATATTTCCATAAAACTTTTCTGTAATATCAATTATCAATATTATTAATTTAAAATTTATTAAAACAAGTACAACATCACCACTAAAAATTCCTTAAGTTATTAAATTTACAAGAATTTATTTTTATTTTTATTAGTGCAACATTATCTTTGGAGTGACATCTCATAAGAACTTAAAAATGGGAACATATGAATTCCCAATGTGGTCAAACGTTGTTGGCTGGTGTCTCGCTGCCTCCTCTATTATGTTCATTCCATTCATTGGAGTCATCGAGTTCATAAAGGCGCCAGGAACGGCCAAAGAAGTAAGTTTTTATCATTATTTACCCACAATGTTTAACTTTTAAATATAGGTATCATTTTATGCATCAAGAGTTATGTTCATTACAATAATTTTCATTAACATATTAGAAATATTGAGGCTAATATACAACATGTTGTAGAAGATTTTAATCTACCACATAACTTGTTTGCCCTGCTCATGAACATTTTTCAATTATTTTTATTTTTTCAAATGACGCGCGGCCACAAATTGATCGTTTGCCTTGCTCATGAACATTTTTCAATTATTTTAATTTTTTCAAATGACGTGGCTCATAAATGAATACCTATTTGTTTTATTTAATTAATTAATTAATTAATTAACCAGCAAAAACGTGATATATACCGGTTTTGGTGGGAATTAAATTTTAATTCAATCCATTTCTTTTAAAACTTTTACATTTTTCTAGCGATTTGCCTACATTATACAACCTTGGGAGGATACACACCGTTCTCGCAAGTATAAAGATGAGAACGCACCAATGCATGAATTTGAAATCATTCTACCAGAAAAGTGTTCCGACATTAAAGACGACTGTATTTAAATCCTCGATTACTGGGCTGCAATTGTTGTGCAATGTGATGGTAATATGGCCTTTGCTGTGATGATATAATGGAATATTCATATTTATTAACAACGCTATTTAACCACGTGTTTATTAAGATAATACTATATATTAGCATGTATATATTGTAGACATAGTTTCATTTATCCATATTTAAAATTAGAAGATATCCCAGTTTATGAATATAGTCAATTATATGCTTATTATGCAATATGTAGTTTTATGATTAACGTAATAAATCTACACTAAAAATCATATTTAACAGTTGACAAATCTTTTATAGTTTATGTGCAAATTAATTATTTATCGTTGTTTTGTATTCTCCATATTTGTTTTGTTACCCAATTGATAATAATTGTCAGTCTAATGTTTCATTAATAATAACTGAATTGGTTGAAATTGATACAGAACTTATTGTGGAAGTGGGGGATGGTAAACCTGCATTTAAATTATTAATTAAAGAAATGAAATAATTGACTATATGCACAATCTGTGAATATTAGAAAATTTATTTTCAGGTGGCTGTCGATAATATCGAAAGAAGTAAATTATAACAAATATTTTAAAATAATATACAGAAGTTGTATTTAATTCATATAAGGATAAAAATCTTATCTTTTGCAGTAAATTAAATAAATTCCGATTTGTCATAACAAACAAAAATACTAAAAGCACTAATTAGTCCAAAATATATTAAAAAAATGAAATTATGCTATTTAAAAAAAATTAACTATATTCAGAGTAAATTCCTTTTCGAGATTTTTGTTTTCGCTTTTATAATAAATCAATGTTATATTTTAAATTAAAAAGTTCGCTTAAAGTGCTATAATTAAAAATACAATGTTTTAATCTTAATTCGTAGACAGAAATTGTTGATGAAATTATTTCATGATCATGATTGCACATTATGTCACGTACATACAATCGAAATTGTGAAGCCATGTTGTTTCTTCATTTTAAGAAGATAAGATGTTCAATCTATTGATAATTATGCGTCAGTTACCAAATGTCTATAGATTGTATCACATAAATTAATCAAAGGTTTTATAGCAACATAAATATATATATCATTTAAGCCGTAGTATAAACGAGACAGCGTAAATGTTTAGAACATTTATTTTTAGAAAAAATATTTAGTTTCACACAGTTAAAAAACCTTTTACATTTTTAAATACATATATATATATATGGAACTATTTAAAATATTTTAAAATAGAAAATAAACTTATATTTTCCATACTGTTATATATCAGCAGAATGTATATATTTTATTATGTGATTGAAAAACTTATATCACATAAACAATGTGTCGAAATCTCCTTGATTAGACCAATTAACTTACTATGTGATCCAATGTTGTTGTTTATATATATAGACACTTATAATACACACCTGCATATTGTTCCGTAAATGTTCTGTATTTAATAGCATAGAACATCCCAATGTTGAATAGTCATTAGTTGGTAAATATGGATTAGTATTAATGAATAAATACCCTTGGGAGGACTTAAATGTAAACCAAAAGGTGGTGGTAAAGCTATCAAACCACAGAGTGTTCATGGAATACAAAATTCAGACCAGTTAAAATTTCCGATTAATCTGGTTTCGTTGTTTAGAATTCCAAGAATAAAAAATTAAATGGAATTGTTATTAAGACTTATTGAAAATGCAATGTATTTGCAAAAATATTTTTTCAATTGTATTGCTCAAATTTATATTGAATTAAGATTCATGGACAAGGCTTGATTCGTTATAACTGATTAATTATAATATATAAAATCAATACCCAGTTAGAATAATGAAATGGAAGCTGCAGTAGCATGGATTTGTTTGTCGAAAATATCTATAAATAAGATATCGAATTTTTTTAGTTCGTCCAAAATAGTTATACCCTATAATTATAAAAGATTGTACAAATTAGCAAAGCAAAGATTACGATTTGCAGAATACTAAAGTATAATGTATTTATTTGTGATGGTCTACAATTTCATTAATCTATTTTCCGAGAAAAATCCTGTGTAATCAAATATTTTAGTAGGATTTATAATTAGTACAAACAGATAACTATCATTTGTGTACTTATCCTGATTACAATTTATATATACCCTACCTCATATAATCATACTTATTGTAGTAGTTTACTTGTAATGTTATTTGTTATATTTTACTAAATGAAAATAAATATATATTTTCAAATTTGTTTCTTACACTATATTTATAAATTATTGACAATAATCGAAAAACTAAAATAATTAAAAACAGAAAACAAATTAGTATAAAAAAATATTTATTAGTTTTTAAAAATATGAAAAATATACAATAGAATTATCCTATAAATACAGCCTATTCCGGCTAATCGGAACACAAATAAATTCCCTGTATTTTGGGTTGCATCATAATATGTTAATCTGTTGTTAATATAAACATGGGATTTAAGAAGCTATTTAAACATCATATTATACATACAGCATATACATAAACCAAAAATGAAGTGATCTCAATACGACATGATCGTGTTGCATAAAAAGTACAAAAAATATTTAATCAGTCAATAATATAGAAAATATCAGATATGTGGTAATCCACAACTTTGAATGGGTGTTTTTTAATTGTACAAAATTGAAAATAAATACATGCATGTGGGCTATGAAATTAATAAATAGTGAAACATTTGGACAGTTAGTGGCACAGGTCAGTGGGACAATAAAGACTTGTTAAAATAATCTAATGAAAAATAGTAATTTAAATGATTTAAAATGCGTTTCTGGCCATTAAATCATACTGTCACAGAATATTATCTATGGATTTTCACTGTTTACTAGCCTTTAATATTTCATATATTGAAAAATAATTATTCAATTTGACACTTTTTACATTATATTATATTTCATTTGTTTGAAAATAAAAATGCACATGATTAGTTGATGGCGATGAAGTGGATAACATATTAAACGGATAAAATTAAAGGATTCTGCGCTCATACGTCGACAGGTGTCTCGTATAATATAGTCCACATTAATAAATTCAGCTTGACAAGCTATATCACGTAACACTCATTGTAAGAAATTATTAATATCAAGTAGAAGTGATATAGAGATTATAGACTGAAATTAATCATTTCCGCTCGATGACTTAGGATAGGATTAGGATAACAAATCAATATAAATGAGAAAGGGAGTCTACATATAGATGTGCCTAGCCTGAGCCCACTGCTCAAGATCGGTGCGGCAGTGAGGATAACTATCCAGACAGGTGAGAAAATAGAGGCACAGACAGACAGCTACGTGTAGATGTGTCTAGCCTGAGCCCACTGCTTAAGATCGGTGGGGCATTGCGGATAACTATCCAGACAGGTAAGCAATTGACTCTGGTTGACCAGACAGTAGAAAGCCCGATATCCGGGGAGTACCTGGCCACCAGTGGTCCCGCCTGATCTGCCAGGCCCAGTGAGATGTGCCACCAACTCGAGTCCCACCAGTTGATCGAAGGCTTTCATTACCACTTGTTTCTCTGCCTGATGGGCCGAACTGCGGTGCCGGCAAAATTTGGCGTACTCTGTGGTCAAAACAATTATAATTTTAGTTTTTTTATAAACGAGACAATTCTATTACAAAGAGTGGTAAACATGACATATTTACTAATTGAACAATCTTACACGCAGCAAAATAATATTAAATGTCTAAATAATTTTATTTAGTAGTTATTTATGTAGTATGGGAATAGAGATCTCTGGACAATGACTCACTAGCCTACCTCCTTCCCTAAATGAAGAAAATGAATTAAAATTATCAATCCATTTTTTTGACAAATTAATAGATAATCAGAATCGAGCATTTATTTTTAGTTGCTTAGGTTCCTATTGGCCGATTTAAACAATATCAAGAACGTTTAGGATTAATTCAATGTAGCTGAGTTCAATGTCATACTTTTAATTGATCAGAAATAACATAATGATTGTTATTGGGCAATAAAGTACATTTATTGATTTTTCCTAAAGGATTCATTGTAACCATACAATGTCTGATAAGGGTGATTTTAATAGGTATTCTGACTATTTCAGGTATGATGAGTGTGATATTAGTAATTAAAAAAATATTATTGTAATGGTAGCAATCTATTATATTTATAAGTATTTTTATTGATATTTTTTTAACGATACATTATAGCTAAACTAAGTCCGATAAGGGTGATTTCAATTAGAATTCTGACTAAATCGAGTATGGGGAGTATGACTGTGACCATTGGAAATTTGTTTGAGATATACTACTACAATACTATTAAAGAGTAATACATATATACTATATGTAGTAATACATAGATACTCCAAGTATTTTGAAATTTTGTTTGGCTGTTTCATTTAGTATCACTTATCTTTGTGTCAGAAATTATTTAAATATAATTTAATAGTGTAAATAATAATACTGTAATAATATTTAATACCCTAAAATCTACACACTCATTAGGTTTAATACGATAAAATATAAAAACTCCTAAAGTCTAAAACCCTAAACTCTACAAACTCCTAAAACATATTCCCTCTAAGTTGACTCATTGAAACACATAATATTTCTAATCAGATATAACAACATTATTGTTATTATTATTTTAAAAAATATACAGTACGATACAGAGTAGGAAAAAAAACATTTAGTTTATTTTAAAATAATAGTGTCACAGATAATCAACGCCATAGATCCAATCACTTTCTGGCAATAGAGGATTGGGTTGAGGGTAGAAAGCCTAATGAGAATAGATCATCATTGGGAGAACTTTCGTTTGACAGCTGTAGTCTGAATATGAAGCGCGGCAATATTGATGCTTCCACCGGTCGCTTTGTGAGTATAGATCATCAACTGAAGCACTTTCCTTGGACATGGGACAAGACAATTTTGCATGTGTTGCTATTGTTGATGTTGATGTTCAGGCGGGATCCCCGTCAGGGGAGCCGAAGCCCCCGCAGATACGAGGCCACCGCCACGGGGTCC
>JAUZND010005724.1:0-11078 GCA_034780555.1 Coelogynopora nodosa | reverse complement strand
TAAATATATTAACATAATTAAATATATTAACATAATTAAATATATTAACATAATTAAATATATTAACATAATTAAATGTATTAACATAATTAAATATATTAATTTAATTAAATATATTAATTTAATTAAATATATTAATTTAATTAAATATATTAATTTAATTAAATATATAAATCTTTGTCATATACCATAACTTATAAAAAGCATAAATACAAATATAAGCAGGCATTTGCATATAAAACACTGAATATATTAAACTAAAAACGACTGATAGCAAATTGACGTCAACTTCATGTAATTAAAATGTGCCAAAGGCAGAAAGACTTCATCCACCTTGTACTTTCCCTATTAAAATGTATTATGTATAAATGTAACCACTAGATGTAATTTTTAGTTTTACGCAACAATATGTTTCAATGAGTGCAATAGGATAATAAATAACAAAGTTATAAAGGAAAAAAGTTTTTTGCGTTTTCCCAACAAAGTGGTTTTGGAGATTAGGAGATGACGTCGATCTGCCTTCGGACGGCAGAATAACGCTATGTCTAAAATGTAATCTTAAATAATTGTTTTAATTGTTTAGCATTATGTTATATAAATTAGAAACATAAATGTAACATAACAACAATCTATAAACATAATTATGTTCACTAATTATCGGCGCAAATTGCATATTTAAAAATAATAATGTAATGTAAGTGATTAACATTTTCATCTATTATTTCGTCTGATGAAGTGGAGCGATAATTATTATACATTTTTTCACTAATTTAATGAAGCTATAACTGTTTTTCTGTACTAATTATAAATAAAGACAAGTGACGTTCACGTGTGAGGAATGCAAAAGAAAAACCACAATAAAAGATACATTTTTATTACAATTAATACAAAAAATCCGAGCTTTCACCTTTCATCAATAAGGCATAATCACAGTGTGAAATATTAGGCCTACAAAAAGTTTTAGAACCATTATTTAATATTATATTAGAAAAATAATCAGTCAAGCATATGCATTAATCTAAATACAAGTAAATACCAGACAAATACAAAAATTAAAATATATTTAAAGTCTAGACATAATATATAAAGCACCCCGTTACCACAATATTACAGAAGTGTAAAATACAAAATAGATGTTAATTACCAGTGGATTTGTAATATTAAACGTATATTTTTGTTTACCTGCTAATTGATTGATTGATAATTGATTGTATCTAATGGTTAATTTTATATTTAAATATTGAAAATTGATTTTTGAACTCTGAAATATTCAACATTGTTAATCGTGGAAAAAATAATGATTCTTGAAAATATCATTTACAAAAATATGCATCGCTAAATGATTTTTCCGTGAAATTGTATTCAAATTAATATTTTGAGTCTAAATAACAATAAATTATTTTGTTTATATCTAGGTTTCATTCTCTTTATAAATTACTGCTGAAATTAAAAAGGTAAACGGAAATGTCAGAGTTATAGCTAAAACTGCAGACTGTAATGTACAAATCAACACATTTATCTAGTTAACCTTTATTTACTAATTACACTCATATTACGCAGTTAATTATATACTGATAATAAAATGGAAGCATGATAAAAAACGCTAAATACATCAACATTTTTATTAGGTGGGATTGCGCTAAAAGAAATGAGTTGATAATTAGTTCGTTCACATGGTTATAAAAAAATAAACAATCAATTGTAATTTTTATATATTAGTACAAGTTCCATATGATTAGAGTATTTATACAAATGAAATTAGTGGGAAGCTTCGAAGATTATTTCTGTAGATTTGATATTAAGATAAACTAATTGATTGTGACTGAATAAAACATATTAATGTAGAAAAACTATTTATTTATGGATGATAATGGATTTTTACTTTATATAATTC
The DNA here is from genome assembly GCA_034780555.1 of Coelogynopora nodosa. NCBI lineage: Eukaryota > Metazoa > Platyhelminthes > Proseriata > Coelogynoporidae > Coelogynopora > Coelogynopora nodosa. Next base: position 9,184 of record JAUZND010005724.1, on the reverse strand, counting down.
TTTTGACTACATTGACCAAGCTAACTTTAACAATTTGTTGTTATTCACAGGCGCTATATAATTATTGCATTTGTTTCTTTTTATAAAAAAAATTGTGCGATTTTTATTACAACAAGGTACCAGTTATTTTATTTTAAAAGATGCCTACCAATATGAATAGTAAGGGATAAAAATTTGTCACTATAGATGCAGTTATTTTCAAAATATAATTATTTATTTCATTTCAATTAGATATGGTCTGGACAACTTGTTATGATTAAGTAAAAAAATATTTTTTAAATATTTTAAAATATAATTACGATAACATGTCAAATACTGTTTCCAACATTTTAGGAATACTTGACAGTTCATTTCGTGCTATTTTTGTGCAAACAGTCTTAGAGAAAAGTAAAATTGTATATAGGTATTGTTGAAACAAAAATTATTATTAATAAAACTCAAAACACCATGGACTAAAAAAATTATTCTGTTAAACAATAGGAAGACTAAAATTGTACTAACATAAGTAATTCTGTAATATTATTTCGTATTTTAACTGCTAATTATATCTTTCATCATATATAGCCCTCATATGTTACACATTCCTATAAAAGAACTTCATTAAAATGAAATCAACAAATATATTATAAAAAAACTTCCAATAAATTAACAATATACAAAAATATAAATATAAATATCAAATTTTAAATTGTAACACATGTACTAATTCATTTGCAAACTGCACCTTTGATGAGTTGGTATAATGGAGAAATATAGTTGTTGTATTCGATGTTTTCCTAATTCTATTCAACTTTCAGCATCATCAGCTATTTAAAATTATTTATATGGATATATGCTACTAGTATAAATGTTATTAGCATTTAGACTATAAAAAACTAATCACAAAATGTAATATCTGTTAAATAGATATAGACAATATTACTAAATGATTAAATTAAATTTATTATAGAAAGACAATTATTGAGATTCCAAAATAACCTTTGAGAGAATTTTATATCTTACTATTCTAACGTGTGATCAAAGTTAAACCAAATTGTGATAAAGAACAATTGGTAAAGAAAACGATCTTGGGATAGGCTCTGACGGAATTGTAAGACGGACATCACGTCGTATAAAATTGGAGGAAAAAATATTAACTAATGTTTTGGTTAGCTTACGCAGTAAACATTATTTTGAAGTTCTGGAGGATAATAAAAATATAAACTTCGAAAAATACATATTTTTTTTCACCGGAATATAATTAGTTTTCATGAGATACAGAATTAAGGAATCCAATGACACAATCTGACTGTAATTCTCAACAACGCTACGCAGCATGTCTACCAAACCACAATAAAATTTCATATTGATAACTTAGTGATTGTAAGTAATCTTACTCACCGATACATTTTCCAAAGTTTGGACTCACTTTGGCCTGGTATGATGAATAGAAATGATTAGTGGACCCTATATAAGCCATAAGGATTGTGCAAAAAGGTATAAAAACATGAAACTTGGCCCACAAGCTTCCTTAGATCATTTCCAATATTTTTTTTACAATTGACAACGTTGACCTTGACCTTTATAACCTTGAACTTGATCTTTTGAACTTTGCCCAATATTTTACTTTTGCCCAATATTTTACTTTGCCTAACTTTACACAATATATATTACTCTTTGCCAGATATTTTGCGTATAACTTTGCATTTGGACCCTTTGGGCACAAAGTACATCATACAGAGTACTTGTCCTGGACCTCTGTGCTCTTGTGAATACAGTCGTTACATGATCTATTTTCCATACAGAGAATAATTACTTCATGAATATATTTAAAATATGTTTTCATTACTGGCTAAACAATTAGTTAAACATTTAATTAAGGTATTTTTATTGAGCATTGTAGCTAAACTTAAGACATGAATACTCATTAAGAAAAATCTGAGAAATGGGAATATATAAAAGTGTGATGATAAGTAAATTGTAATTAATAATCGAACACGTGTTCATTGATACAAAGGCATTTATTTAATAAATTATATAACAGAAAAGCATTCTGTGATTAAAATGACTATTATGAGTACTTGATCTATGAATATAAAGAAATGACATGATGTAGTACTAATCAATGTCATGTGACCGCATAATAATAGATGTAAAGCAACAATGGTGTATAATTAACGTGGTAAAATTCAATATCAGTCAATCACAAGAGGATTGACGGCCACATAAAGATATACAGGGTAATACTGCCTTTCTGCATTTGCAGTTTTTTTTGCATCCTTTCATGCCTCGGGTAATGTCACTCATTTTGGTTAATATCCTGCAGTAGTACGTTTTTACAAAACACACGCACATGGGTCAGAGTATTCTGGCTGTCTTGTGATACACTGTCCCCACACATGTCCTGCTTGATAAGCAGATCTCTTGACGTGCTGCAGAAGTGCATCTGCTGTAGGGGAAAGATTGTCAATTGGTTTTGCCTTTGTTACAAATATATCTTTCCGGGTCTCATTGACTCCTAAACATTCACTTGTTCGGTCGTACATTATTCCCACAAATCTTTCTATTGATCGAACATCCCCAGCTAGTATTTCAAATTGTGACTTTAAACATCTCATGATGTTTCTATAAACTATGGATGCACACTCCAAGTTTCTCATGCTGACTTTTTACCCTTGAAACAAAAGCTGATGTGTTGTCACATCCTGTAAAAGCATAAAAAACAGTGGAGACAGCTTTTTCAAGATTTATTGCGAGTACAATGTCATGAACAGAAATTACTTATTTGTTTATTCCTATGACAAATACTATGTACAACTTTGTAAGTCTACGTTTACTGAATGCAGATATTGCTATCACGACCACATCAGTGTCCACTGTTTGGATCGATACAGTTTCATGCCCTGTTTTTTCGGTATGGTGTGCATGCAACAAGAGTATTGCATTTGCCTCCTCGTAACTACTTACGGATGGCATCGACAGATACTTGTAAGTAGCCTACTTCTGAGTAATGTGAAGTTTTCTATTCATACTAGACAAAACCTGTTGGACAAAACTAATGTCGAACAAAAGTCATCTAAGCCACCTTTTCTAGACTGGCACGCAATAAACATTCTTGAGAAAGGATCACTTTAACTTGGTATCATTCATGAGAGGAAGGTTTGTTATAAACAGAGTGTCATACCAACTTTTGTTTTCTCAGCAAGACTATCATTCACAAAGTTTTGAAATACATTTTCTCCTATTTCTTGCACCTCTTTTACAAATCGTACGACAGTATTATCCATTATGCGTTTGGTGAACAGAGATATCAGGTCTGTTTAATCTTCCATTAAGGGATTACCCATGTCTTCTAGAGTTTTACCAAACTGTACACTTCCTTTGTAAACGTCTGACGCACGCCTATGATATTTTCGTGATACTTTCTGTTTGATTTCTTAGTCTGTGTACGTGTCTGATGTCTGCTTAATTCATACTGATCAATGAGATATGATACATGGCCTTTGTATTTGTGGTTAGACCTATGACGCCTCCATTCTGACTGTGTCATTTTATCATTTAAATGTCTGGCTCATGACCTTGATCTGTTGCAATGCTAGAAAAATCGTTGCCTATTTTTCTTACAGTGAATTTTTCATTTTCAAAATGTTTCCAAAGATCAGGAAACTTTTCAGGTAGCTAATATAGATCCTTCAGACGAATAGTTTCCTATCGAGCATAGTGGGTCCTGTCTAAAGCATGAAACTAAGGTACCATCTTTCTAGGAGTTTGTATGTAAAGAAGGATGTTAGACTCTCTGAATAATTTAGCATGCAGCATACTAATCAGCGCTATGTGTGTGTGTATGGCATGGCTATTTCCTGAGTACAATGGATGCAAAACAAAAAGATTTGGCTGTTTGGTTGGCAAAGTCTAGCGAAGAATAATTAAGGTGGAGGAGCACAATTGAGCTAAGATAATAAAGTATATTTATTTGGCTCGATTTCACTGAATAACTATGTTGAAATAATTTAAGCTTTAAAATTATTTCAATTTGTATGATGTAACCATACTCATTATTTTCACTCTGTTTCCTTACCCCCGTTTTTAAAACGTCTACAGAATAATGAAATCGTAACGGATTTGTATGTGTTAAAAACCAAAAAGAATATAAAACTATACTCTACATTATGCTTTTTACAAAATCGACATCCATTAAAATTGAACCAAAATATATAAAATTCAATAATAGGGAATACTTATATTTTCGACATAGTTAAACCTAATTTAGTGTGTTCTCGTTCATAATTTTATTCAATTTAATCAATTAATGTTTTTTAAAATTTTGGAATATAAAAAATGTGAAAAATATGCCGTTTATTTGTTTAAATAAAACAAATGTAAAAAAAACCTGTTTTTATGAGACAACCTTATGGAAGAATAACACTTTACTTTAAGCTATAGATAATTTAATATATTTGTGTTTTGATGCTTTCAATTATTTTGTTATTCATCTTTATTTTGCATTCCTCTAAAAATTAGCACGAACCGTTAATGAATATATAATTTATAATACTTACATATTTTTCTGTACATAAGAGATTGAGATTTTACAATTACATCGGTTTGTTCTAGTTGAATAGGTATCTCTAATATAAAAGTAGGTATAGAAGCATTATACAGTTATAGCATAAAAACATTCCAATTTTTGTTTCAAGTAAAAATATAAAAATGATGCTGTATTTGTTGTAAGAACAACAAACGGATACGCATATACATATTGATATTTTCACTAAAACAAATTTATTTTACTGGAAAAAATGTAAAGGATTGTATGTGTTACAAAGAAAAACGTTATTTTTAATTTAATTTGTACTGTGTGCAATATACTAGGCACAAATACTTTTAACTAATGACTAGACTAGAATAATGAAAAAATGTGATGATTAATAAAAAACACAAATGAATATTTAAACAAAACTACAACTTTGACAAAAATGAAAGCCGATAAAAAAATATATGTATACTTAACCATGCTATCATCATAATAAAAAACGTAATAAATATAGTGAAGCAAGAATATTATCTACATTTTTTATAAATTGATTTGCAGAGAAGTGTGAACTTATTTAACACATACAAATTGATATAAAAGTTTGGTAATTGTAAATTAGTTTAAGCAAATATATTTAAATGTCTTTAAAAACTTTTTTAATTTTACAAATATTCTCATAATATACACATAACATGTGAGTATTTCACATTTTATATGATGAAATATTTACGCGAAATGAACCCTATTTACAATCAACTCTTTACTTGGGCACTGAATTCAACATTAACACAACATAATAGGCGGAGTAATCAGAAACTTCACTTCTTTCGAGAATTTTAACATATTTATAACATATGTGTATTTCTTACAAATAGGACAATAATAAAACTACAAAAATGTAACATTTATTTGACATAAATTCCAACAGATTGAGGTAATTGTCGTCTACGGTACTTTATTATGTTGACGTTCACATATTATATTATAATGTAGATATATTTTAAAATATTAAAATTTAAAAAGGAAATATATGTTTTAACAACTGTAAGATTTTGAATTGAAAGGGAAAGAGTTGTACATTGGATGTAACATTTAACATGTTGTTTAAATTAATAAAATATATGCAGGCAGGACGTTTGACCTTGTCAAGGTGTACAAAATGAAACATAAAACTATTCAATCTAAATGGTGTTATTTTCTCAACATAATAATTTGATAAATTAATTAAATTTAAAGCTTAGGATTATGGATAAAAATTAAAATAAATGTTATACTTTAAAGTACCTTTCAGTTGGCCCTAATTTTGCTTGTTCGTTTTAAGGCTTACATGGATTGTTAATAATATAGAATCATGTTTGTCTTAATAACAGTATAGAAAAACCATTAATTGTATATGTTTTTGCAGTAAAGAAACATCTTCATGTAATTTTTTTTGGCACATTTATACGATATATATATTTGATATTATAATAAAAATACAATAAAATAAATTAATACATAAATAAACCATTCTCTATAAAAGTGAAGAATATATAACATAATATTTAAATATGGGTAAAATATATAAAATTATATTTAAATAAGGATAATAATATATAAAATTATACTTAAATAAGGGTCAAAATATATAAAACTATACATAAATAAGATTAAATTAGTAAATTTAAAATATAATAATTAATTTTCCAGAGTGGTTTTTTAATCTTAAATTATGGATGTATTAACAAATTTAAACAACTGTAACGTAATTGTTATCAGTAGAAAGTTGCTTCTGTTACACTGTGTTTGCGCAAGTTAGTCTCTTTTTTATAAACAATCTTACAGTATTAACTGTTTATACCCTGATATTGTATTTTTTAATCAAACAACGTGTAGTCATAATATATAATTAACAAACATATCTACTAAAACATCCTTATATTAAGCATACTAATTGATATGCACAACTTGCGTGACCAGATTCCTATAAATAAAATTCGTAGATTTTTTTGAGAAATCCCGATATATGTATCGCATTAACAGGAATAATAATACTATCTGTGAAATATTAAACTTATTTAAAATAGTAGTCAATCTAAATTCATATAGGTATTAACATGAAAGCGTACTTCAGTTACATTTTTAAAATCTATAAATTCTATATTAGTTCTAAATTCAACAGAATTTTGTATCCTAAAGTTCAATAAAAAAAGAAAAAATATTTATCGACGGAAGAGTCACCGACTAAGACCGTTGACTAACAAATGTTATCTATGTAAATAATTATTTTTGTTTTGGCTATTACTTAGCATAATCGGCAAACTAAATCATCTCTTAGTCACCTAAATTATATAGATCGAGACTTTTCCAAAACTAGGTTAAAACCTTCCTCAATATTAATGGTATCGGTAAATTTATTAAAATATTTTACAATTTATTCCCTATTCATACAACAACTTTTAATAAATTAATAATATTACTTAAAAATACATTTTAAAAGTGGCTAATCATTGCAACATAGATGAATTTTTGGATCGGTTACAGTATTGAATCCCAATAACTTTATTGTGAATATTTGGAAATGTGGAAACAAGAGATTTGCAGATATTCAGAGCCCCATAAAATCCAGAAACTAGTACCATCATTTTGATCAAATATTTTTAGCTCGACCTCATGATAAAATTTTAGATTATAGATTTTTCGACTATGTTATTATTAACATTAGATTTTTTCTCTGACGATGAAATAATCAATATGATCATTCACCACCATTTTCATATAGATAGAGACAGAATTGTGTAATTCACGGAAACTAATTCAAGCATTACTTCTGTGAAATTGTAAACCACATACTTTTCAAACCTATCTACATGTGACAATATATAACAATGTTACTGGAATAAAAAATGTATAATGAATTAACATGTGCATGACTGTGATGAAGCCTGAAAACATATATATTTTGAATGAAACATAATTATTTACATAATGAAACATATTTAACTACATAATGAAACATAATGATTTATAGAAATTACCATAAGAGTGGGGATAGGATGCTCACATTGGTGAACCAATAAGTTAATGCCACAAAAAGAACACAATACCGATCTGTAAATTGATTCTTTCCAATAATTTCAATATACCGAGAAAAATTATAAATATACTAAAAATTTATATAAAAAATTACATTCAGAAAATATTGTCAGCAAGTGTTTTGATCAAAAACATTTTCAAGAAATTTCTAATTTTCTTGAATCGATCAAAAATGTAATAAAAAACACCATTTTATCAGTCAGAATACAACGTGTTCGTTATATGCGGCTAACCATCAAAATGAATATCTTATTGATTATATTTTATGAATACACTATTCACTCATTCATCAGAGATTATCTTTAAAAAAATCTGCTTTTTTAACACGTTTAAAAGATTTTAAAACTTTTTTGATGCAGACTATCAAAATCTCGCCGGGTGGCTTAATGTCTTGATAGATGATTTAGAGTCTTCGCCATCTAAACTAAATTAAAAAAATATGCTGAGGTGGATTTGCGGTTATGCTATTTATACGCACTTTTTATTCGATGCGAATTGACCAGTTCCAAGAACAAAATAACAAACATATGAAAGTACTTACACTGGTATCATCGGACTAACTCCAGATCCGACAAACTTGAGTAAGCGGATGCTGACTGTGCCAACCATATATTAACGGTAAAATGCCACTGAGGATCCAAAGTCCCGCACCATTGTTTTAGTTATCTTTTGTTCCCTTTTTAACATAAATATCATTTATTGCGCATATTCTTCTTAATGATCCGGCCTGTCCCCAATTATTCTTCTGCTTTTTGGATTTGACAGTCGTAGCCAGTTTCATCAAGCAATCGCTGTCGCAATTCGCAAAGTTGCGTTGCGTTTGCGATGCGATTTGATTTTGGTTTCATGAACAAGTCGCAAATTCTCATACGCAACTTGCGATATAGTTGCGATTTATTGATGAAACACGCCAGTTCCATTTCATGAATATATCGCAAACGCATCGCAATTCGCAAATTATTACCGATAGTTTATATTAATTAGAAATATAAAATCAACCGCAAGTTATGTACACTATAAGTTAATAGTCACTAAAACAAAACGTATAGGGCATATAAATAATGTTCATTATATTATTTACCAAATGTACAGTAAAATTGTTGCAAAATACAAGCTTATATATTTATCATAAACAATTAAAAGTATATATATAGTGTAAGTGAAATTTTGTTACATTTCAAAATATTAAAAGGTATAATAAGTTGCTTAAAAATAAATATGCTGAGTATAACAAATAATTTAATTACTTTAAATCTCTGAACTATAGGCATAACAGTAAAATAATTCTAAAATAATAATTATTCAATGTACATTTGAAATACTCCATGTTAATATAAGTGATAATAAATAGTAAATAACATACGTACACGTTAAAAAAATATGTTTTTGTGTTATGCAGTTATTTTGTAGTCATATAGAATTAATTGTTATAGGTATAGTATAACTAGAATGAATGTATATATACATATTGTTATTTGTAAAAAATTAGTCTATATACAGTTACCCTAAGTTGGCAATTAGTTGGTTTTGGACACGCAGCCCACCCGCATGGTCGTTGACCGGCTCCTCTCGACCTTGCTCCATCAGTTGGGCAAG
>JAUZND010005723.1:0-11079 GCA_034780555.1 Coelogynopora nodosa | reverse complement strand
TCTGATATTTTTAAGTTCAAAACGTCCTTTTTGTTATTCAGTCGATTGAGAGGCGATACATCGTCTGCTTTACTACGGTAATTGGGTGCTGATAAGTATTTGGTGACACGCATATCAAAATAATTGACACCTAATATAGTCCAATTACTTCCACCCTTCACGAAATGTTCCACTTTGCCTAGTAGTCCGCTGATGATTATGGAAATACAATCTGGAGTCACAACAGTTGCGTCGAGGGAAAACGTAGAAGACTTATCGTAGAGTCAATAAGCGGAATACCGCATTTGAAAAAATCAATTGGTTGTACACTGATCATCATCCGGAATGAATCTCATATATTGCGTCCTCCCGCACCGGATGCGTTTTGGCATACTCCTACGGATGCAGTTGCACACTTCCTCCGGAATATTAGAAAGTCCATCAGGACAACACTCTTTTCTTTTATAGAATTAAAATGGGAACTGCATTGTCCGCATTTAAATATGTTTATAGACTTAGCAATACTTGAATTGTTGACTTATTAACCAGACGAACACGGAAGTTGACCAGCATTAACTATATTAGTTAAGCGAGGTGATGCCTCCAATCCAGATAAATACATATACAATGTATTTATTGTTGAGGAGGGAATAGGAATAGAGGCTTCGGCTGGACCGGCTTGATCTATAACAGTAAGTTGATTCCATAAACTGTCTATCACATTAAGCTGTGTACTAACTGAGTTGCAATCATCATTGGTGATTAGTTCAGGTTGAACACCATTTGATGCACTAATAATGGGTTCATTAAGAAGACGCGCCCAAAACTCCGACTCAGACTCCATCTGATCGGACCGAGATGTGTTGAACTCCAATAAGTCCGGCTCGAACTGAGCATACGTAGTGCCCTGACTATATAGAGGAGATGGAATAGACAGAATAGGCGGTGACGCTGGCTGTATTGATGACGTTTGTGGCGTTGATGACGCAGGATGAATTGATGACGTTGGCAGCGTTGGTGACGTTGGCACATTATGGGAACCTGCTCCGTGATAATATTTCATCTCCTACTCCTCCACGTCCGACTGAAATGTCAGATATACTTCCAAATATAGAATTCGTGATTTAAATAAATGCTCGAATCGAGTTTGTAAAAATAAAATTTAAGGTTGTATATAATTATAAAATAAGTAGTAGTAGCATCAAAGTAGTAGTAAATAAAGAATTCGTAATGTAGTATTCAATTTATAAGTGTAGAGCAGGACGCACAAATACGACCGTTCACAATAAGAGTTCGGAGCAGAATGAATTTAAGCTGCGAAAGCTTGTCTATTTATATTTTTTCAACAATGAACATTTGTTTGGGTGGGGGGTAATTATTATTTATTTAAAATATATATCTTTTTTATTATTTAATTTTTTTTATTTTAAAAACTTTGGGGGAGGGGGTTTAATTTTATAAAATATTTCATTTTTAAAATTTGGGGTGGGGAAAGAGTCATGATCTATTTTTTAGACATGACTCATAAATCTATTTATAAGTGTGCTGGAATCGACCATTCCTATACTACTCATCTGCATATTATTTTTAAATGAATAACATTGAGAAATTTCACATCAAACATTTTTTGTTGTTGATTTATTTATAATTATATTCACACAATGTCTTATGATTATTTAAACAAATATATAACGCATGTTGTACTGTTTCTTATATTTAAAACGTCTTTTATATTTTGACATATTTATTAAAAATCCTCACCGTTTAAGATTACTTGTAAATACTGGCTTGTGACTTAATGCTACTCCCTGTTTATATCATTTAAATTATAACTTGTTTCTGTCTGTGTTTTAAATTTGATTACGTTTAAATTGCACTACTTGTTTGATTAAATATTTATTTAGGATTCTCAATATGTATGCCCAGTTTATTAAAAATGTATAATTATTATTATTGCATTATACAGTTACTGTAAAACAAAAATGAAGATGTATTTGTTTAACAAATATTATGAATATATAATTAGTAGGAACGATGAAAAGTAAGCAATCATAACAAGCCGTTATCACAATAAATAAGAATGAAAAATATTTTATACCAAGTTCCCGTTAAATAAAAACAGCAACACTTATAATGTCGAGTGCAAATATTAGAAGAAGTAAAGTTTAAATAAAAACGTTAGGGTAAAAACTTTTATTAATAATTTCTTAACAATGTTTAAACACATTTAAAAATCAGAAAGAATAAGCGATATGTGATATGAAGGGTTATAGCGATACATATAGTTTTAGTATGAAAGAGAAGATGTAAAACATATATGTTTAATGTAACAGTACAAAACACAGTTTTATATGATCAATTATCGAAGTAAGAAATAAATCAAATTCATTATTTAAAAATGTATCATGTATTAGCCTATAGAAAATATAGAAAAGCAGTTTGTTGTGTTATTTAGGTTTTGTTCACAGTAATTCAGTAGGTATAGTAGTTTCAACCGAAATTCTCCAGAAAAATAAAGAAGTATTCGCAACAAAAAATTTCGTAAAGTCAAAAATTAGTCAAATACTTACACAATTTTAATATTCTGGTTGTTATAAAAAGGTTACAATAGTGAATATATTTGTCTTCAAAGGGAGTTTGTCTTCTATTTTTGATATTTTGATATTTGTCTTCTAACATATAGACGGCTCAGAAATACATTTCAAACGATGAGAATGATTAAAACTTATCAACTAAACGAGACGACAAACTGGCCTATGAGAATTTTAAAATATTAGTCTAAAGAATTATATTCAATATGTTCAATAGTGATCAAAATATTTAGCATCGGGAATCATTTAGGGAAAATCCTGCTTATAGATTGTGGTAACCCAACACCACTGCAAAATTATGGCGGCAATGCATGACATACCAAACGACTTCAAAATATACAATATAAAGTAATCTTAAGGATATTTATAGAATCGGGTATAATATTTACAAAAAAGGCAAGAATATCGTAACAATAAAATATAAATCTATAAAATATTTATAAAATAGTAAACGTCAAGCATTTATTTATAAGCGCTAAGGTATTTTCTCAATATAAAAAATAGCACTGATAACAAAATATAGTATAAACGGTCAGCTTCCGTTAACTGTAAATTTACCAATATGAAAAGTTCTGAAAAGATTGAAAATTTTTTGAAAAGATATGAAAAGATTTTCATGACAACATCACAACACTGGATTTGTTATAAGGAAGAAAATTGGAACTTAATTTCAGGGAGTACAGTTGCTGACCAATTAGAGCACTTCATCTTGAAAATTTCAAAAAAGGCGCCTTTCCGCAGGATGGAGTATCTTTCTGTGGCTTGCTTCCCGTTGTCAATGGTGATCCACAGGTTTCCAACCAGCGGAAAAATGACCCCAAGATTCGACTCGACATTGGGCAGAACTATCTTCACCGTGATCTCATTGGGTTTATGATACCCGAAGAAGATGACGCGGACTATCCACCCGCCCAGCGCTGCGGGCAGTGCAATTGGCGCACTTCCAATGGAGCTGGGAGACCTGCCGTTCACGAGTGCACTCCACCTGCCAACATCGTTGGGATTCTTGAGGTAACAGTCCGCTCGGAAGATACATTGACCGCATTCGGAACACTCAATTACCGGGCCAAACTCCTCCAAGCCTGAGAGGAACAAAAGAGCGTGGTTGGTATGAAGTTGCACTTTCTCTTAAAATGTTTACTTATAAACAAGCTGTATATATTTAAATATCGTTTGCTGTCATGTTTATTCATTTAGAATCTTCTCCATGCTCTCAGAAAAGTATATAAAATTCAATAAATTATTGCGAAAAATGTGTTGAGTAAAAAAGTAATATATTGTAATAAATGTTTCAAAAGAAATAAGATATACGAAAACTATCTAAGAAAATTGGTTTAAACTTTCAAAATCGATCTTTTAAAATTCAGAAAATATTAATAATTAGCATTAGTTTTAGAGATAGCCTACTTTTCAAAATAATTTGCTTAGATGAGGCAAATATTAATGTTGACAAAAAGCTGTAGGAAGTTATAGAAGGCTATATTAAGTAACAGAAAACTATGGACAACCAAACCTAGTGGACCATAATGGACAACGTAATATAAATTTCTAATAAATAAATTAATAATAATAAATTACCTTTAACCAAATTTCCTTCTATCAATGGCGGTCGTTCTGAAATAAAAATATCAATTAGATAAACGTTAGGATTATCAGTATTTTATCCTAATTTGACTAAATCTCGTATAACTGTTAAATAAACAAAAATTATTATTTTGTAGGGGCGGAGGATGTACTAGAGATTAAATAAACATTTCATTATAATATGTATGTAGGTACTTTAAAAGACCTATTATCGCTGTATTGATATATCGAATATCTTCAATCATCACTTACATCGTCAAAAAAAATTCTCTAAAGAAAAAGAAAATATATATATATATATACAAGGACCTTTTCAAATTGTTTGTAAAATAACAAAATCTTTGTTAAAATTAATATCGGTACACTGTAGATATACTTTAAATCATACTCGTTTGGTATACTTAATGCTGCCAATATGCGCGATATTCGAATCCAGGAAGAGGACCCTAATGGTCTTTTATTTTGTTAAATTATAATGATGTCAAAGTTTATTTTGCACTGTATGATAAGCCAACGATTAAAGATATAATTTTTAATTAGCAGCGTGCAACTATACCATCATTTTAAATATTTTCATGTTGGCTATAAGACACCTATATATTGCAAAGTAAATTAATTTCATTCCTGAAAAAAAAGTAATCTTTAAAGACAACGGCTAAATTATTTTATATCGAAGTATTTAGGGGTCTTAAAAATGCTTTGAGGTTTATGGTAAAAGAAAAAAACATGGTTATAACAATCTTTCATTCCAACGATCGATGCTTTAAAGCAAAAAACAATTTAATTAAAATGTACGTTGTTGTTATGGTTATGGTTCCATATAATATCGTAAATATATCCTATAAGAGAAAGTAAACATTTAACCCGTTCTATGCTATAATGCATACAGTAACTGCTTATTTCAACCAGTGATTGCATTTAGCATATGCAAAGTACAGTCGGCTCACTTTGAACCAACTCCCTAGGTTGACAAAACTAAGGCGTAGTTTGTTATTGAAATGTTCGTACATGAAATAACATTTCAGCACGGAAATATTTTCTTATAGATTATATATTAAATTTAGTATTAAATTATAATTAAACAATGTGAAGCTTTTCAATTTTTAAATCATAATTAATAATAGAAATTGATCTACAACCGTACAATCTACGATAGATTCTCAGAGTATAATCAAGGAAGCTTTAATAATTAAAAATATCAAAGAGAAAATATGAAATTCAAATGTACTTTATCAATTATTTTAATCGATTATAAAATAATGCACTTAGTCTATTATTTTATCGTGGAACATGTTTATTATTACATGTTGACGACTTAGACGCTTCAGACAATGTATACTCTTTTCCAAATCGCCCCCCTCGCAGATTATATCGGCGTCTATCTTCTTCACAGACTATATTATTATTTTTTTTAATTACCGATTAAACCATTTATTACCTGTTATAAAATAAGATTAAATTATGGATATTGATTTTTGTGTATGAATTTTGGAAAAAATTAAACAGTTCTTGGAAACTAAAAAATAAACAAAGGTTTCAAAACCTACAATTGTATAGTATGTAATTAAAGTATTGAATACTAAAATAAAATTCCTTAGGAATGATAGCAATTTTCACAAGTGAAGAAATTCAAAATTTTATAATCCTGAATGAATTTTACAATAATATTTAAAATATAATTTATATTTTTTAATTAAATTTAAGAATAATTATATTTAATGAATAATTTGAGAACATAAGTATATAATAAAGCATGGAATTCTACAATAGTATTATACATTGAGAAATCACGTGTCGATATTTAAATCTCGACGCGTAGCCGAAGTTGTTTAATAAAAGAAAAGTGATTTATCGACGTTTAATACTAGAAATATCCATGCTTTATTGTAAATTTAAACTATTTAAATTATTGATATTATTATTAATTATTGATAACTAAACAATCATTATCACTATTTTATTCAACGAGGGATCTTATAGACGAATCTTTTATTAATTATCTGCTAAAAGATGATGACCCTCTTTTCGACGACAATATTCATATAAACAGTGCGGATGCAACTATTGGCTCTAAAATAACGCAGATGCTATAAAATAACATAACAACATTTTGTTGGGCTTATGGCGAGGCGGTGAGCCGATTTTAAGGATTTAAGGATTTAATACCTAGAATGTATATAAATGATTGATGATATCCTATATATAATATATTATTTTGTTGGAGAAATTACTTTGATAAACCGCAAATATTTTTTTAATATAACACAACTTCTGATTTCATAATTTATTAACATTAGATTAGTTGGATAATTTTTTATTACTATATAATGTAAATAATATGTATGTAGAAATATTAATCTTATACCCCCCCCCCACTATACCTCTTGCTTTAAACTCATTTTTAGAACGAATTAACGAAAAACAAAATTTAAAAAATGATTTTAACTCTATGTGCAAAAAATGTCAACCAACGAACTGAACTACTATTTTCAGTTCTTCATTTGTGATTGCCGAAAATTAGACGGATCAAAATACCCACCAAGAACTTTGAAAGAGTTAATGGCAGATTTGCAGCATTATCTTAATTACAGTATGAATATTACTTGATACTGTAGCCTTACTTGTTACTTGAAGCCTTAGATGCCCAAATGAAAGAGTCTGCAGCTGAATTAATAAAAATTGATATTTAAAACACCGTGTTTTAAATGCATTCGACGTGAATTAAACGCTGAGAATCAATTGCAATTTAACGGCAAAATAACAGAAAGCAATGGCTTAAACCCACCTAGACAATCAATATCCAGTAACAGTCAATAACATTTAGAATGTAAACCTCGGAGAGGCATCGATTTATTTTCCTACAAAATAAAATCTGATTCGATAATTAAATAACTTCTTTATTCAATACATTATTATAAAATTCATTCATGTAATATCTAAAATTAAAGGATAGTCCTTCTATATAATTTGATTGATAAAATATTCTGCTAAGCATCATGTTGCCTAAATTCAACTGATGCTGCACAGGGCATATCTACGGTTAACTGGCCTCCTCCTCCTGACTGCAATCTGCCCCAATATCCGTACGATACGCATACTCCGTTACTACTGGTCCCAATGGAACCAGTGGCCCAACCACTGCAGTTCAACCTGCCAGAAGGGCTGGCGCTGTCGCCACCGTCTCTGCACCGACGATCGGGGCCAAGAAGTGTCCCGCCTAAAGAACTCCTCAAATCCCTGCTTAGGAGGAAGAAGAGGTGGGGTTGGTGGTGCTAGTGGGAGGTCACTGGAAAAAGCTCCCGGTGACCGTGACTGCCGGCAATGTCTTGTCTACTCCAGTTGTCCCAAAGACGGTGACTGGGGCAAGTGGAGCGACTGGATAGACTGTCAACTGGACGGCGAGTGCGGCCAGGGTAGGCGACACCGTGTTCGCAAATGCGACAATCCGGAGCCCGACCCGGCTGGGATGTATTGCCAGGGCAAGGCTGAAGAGATAAAAGACTGCAACGTTCCCTGCCATGTTGAAGATCCTGCTGTCGACCTTATCGAAGAAGAGACGCGAAAACAACTCGACAGTATCGGAGAGAACGTCCTCTATCGCTCGTTGGGACAGTATGTCGTAATGGACTGCAACACTTTCGCCTACCAGGCGGCTTATTTAGGTGAGCGGAGCTCCAAGATACTGTGGTACTATAACGGGAGCCCCTTGTTCACTGACACAAACACGGGCTATGAGTCTGCGTTGAAGAAAATCGACACATTTCTACATGGTAATAAAGACTATTTACCCCCACATGTCTTAGGAAAAGCACCGCGAGTTGAAATGGTTGACACACGCCTAACAATTCAAAACGTTGGCAGTGTGGACGCCGGCATCTACATGTGTATTTTGATGTACAAGGGGCGCCACTATACGAATACCTTCTTCAGTCTGGTAGTGCAGGAGAATACCTGGACAGTCAAGAAAAATGAACAGTTCACTCTACTGTCTAACACGGAGAGCCTTGAGCAGGTGGAAATATTTGACATGGGAGAACTCCGCTGGTATCTTAACGGTGCATTTCAGTTTTCAGGCCTGCTCGCGTCGTATGAGAAACGACATCTCCAGGTTTGGTCGAAAGTTTCGTTCGAGGGAGTTTGGTCCTGCTATCTGTTCCCCAACTTCACGCAGGAAAAGTACATTCTGACTAACGAATTCCACTTAAAAGTTGAAGAGTTGGAAGTACGATTTTGGGACAATATCGCTGCAGAAAGCCGGCTTCGAAACACAGTGGCGTTTGCCTTGGTAATGATTGTACTCTGTTGGATCGTGATCGTGTTATCCAGCTGGGTAGCCCGGAGACAGAAGAAATTGTGGATCACTCAGGAAAGACGGCAGACGATAGTTGAGCTATTAATCGAAAATTATATCAAACTATTTCTGGTGGCTCGCAAAAGGGGTGAGTTTCACTTGCACGAATTGATAGCGTTGATCAAGGCCGATAGAGAAAGCGTCAGTCAAGATAGCGCAAATCGAGACAGCATCAATCAAGATAGCGAAAATCGAGACACTGTTCTTCAAGATCAAGTCAATCGAGATAGTATCGATCGAGATGGAGTCGATCAAGATAGCGTCGATCAAGATACCGTCAATCGAGATAGTGTCGAATATAGAGGTCATATCTAATTAATAATCAATGAGCTGATAACACAAATGTTTGTTGTCCTATAACAACCTAATTAACCTGTTAATGTTTATTAATTATGTTATGTGCATCTGGAAATATATTTGTCAAATGTCTAAAAATTGTTATACAAAATTATATATATGGTGCCAAACATGGAATTCAGAACATTGCTTCAAATAATTTTCTTTTTTTTCATAGTATAACTATAGAAATCAGATATGTAGCACTATGTAGCGATCTCTATGGTTATAACATATTCACCCAATAATAATTGTTATTAGTTCAATATGTTATTCTGTTTAAAAAATGACAATTGATCAAATTCAATGATTTTTAAAGATATTTTATAACGTCTTGACTGACTCTGTTTCCTGTACTATGTGAGTATAAGTAGTGAATGTTTGAGTCTTGCCGCGTTGTGTCATCCTTATGTCAGATTTATGGCCATTAATACTACAAAGAACTGAATATATGCAATAATCTGTGTAAAATGTGATAAACTATACATAGGTGAAACAAAACATTCAGTAGTCGATAGAATTAATGGCCATAAATCTGGCATAAGAATGACCCAATTCGGCAAGACTCGTAACATCGAGACTGCAGAACATTTTAATAAACCAAGCCATAATGAAAATGACAATGAAAGTAACACTAAGATGATCGACTCTCCCGGGAAGATTTTTCTCGAAGTCCTACTGGCACCAATAAACGTCAAGGAGATTTAGTCAAATATTTATATAGTTGTTTTTAGTTTGTAAATTACGTAAATATTTTTCAAATCTGCTTAATGATTTCTTGTTACAATTTTAAACTATTGATTATTTCGAATTAATTTATATTGATTGTTTTTTAATATATAAAGTATACGTACAATAGACTTGTCGTTATTTTATATAGTACTATAGTATACATATAGATCTATAAAATGGGGAATGGCACCTCCCCATGTTACTACATTGTACTCCGTGATACATTTCGATCTATATAATGGCGTTTGGTATCTGCGATCAATTCTTAATTATTACAGTTGCACTCTTAATACTTTATTTGTCTTAGTCGGAATTCTCGTTTAAATCAACACGATGTGTCATAATACGGCTGTATCGCACTGGGGACCAAAACAAACCAAAAAATAAGTACTCGGATATTATTAGTTAAAAAATTAAAAGATTTTTTGCGCGAATATTCAACTAATTTCAATTGAACATGGAAGAGTTGGTTGGCTAGATATTTCATATATACCCCCACCTTGTGGCAGTCACACGAAAACGATCTCACAAAGGTCTAAAAGATGTCTTTCTAACATGTCAAAAGATTCCGAAATGGCGAAGACCTGCGATTTCACATCACAGAAGTGGATAATAACCGTTTGCGCATTTGTTATATTTCACAGTTTTTGAAAATCATGTATTCTAGGACTTCTTCCTGACGCCCTGGAGCATCCAGATGAGATATCACCAATCTGATGCCTCTAATTGTTCAAAGCTTGCCTCTAAATAGTTTGAAGCCCGTAACTCAAGTAAAAGTATATTTAATCTCAGGAGAATGACCCTGCCTCCTTTGACGATGATATAATTGAATATAATATATATACTGAATATACACTGCAATATATATAATGTTGATCACATTTGTTGATATCTACTATAATTATCTACTAAATATCTAATAATAATCCCCTGAATAATTTTAATTATTATCTCCTATTGAGAAATATTACATAACATAGGAACTATTATGATCTAAACGTATTTTATATAAGCGTTAAATTTATGATATTATCGAAATTTAAAAACATTTATTTGTGTTAATTTTCCGACTATAATCGTTTTAAATAATTAACTAATGAAAGAATTGGAAGTGGACAAAAACAAACTGGTGGCATCCGGCGGCAATTCAAAGGCTGTCCGAATCGCCGTCAGAGAGGCTTCTTTCAGTTGGATCACTCGGGTCTTCGTGGTAATTTGTCTGGTCAACCGGGCTAGCATCGCTTTATCTTTCTCATTTGTTGAGGCAACTGGATTGTGTTTGATTTTCTTCTTTATCTCTTCGACTTTAACGTTGAGAGTCTGCAGTTCCTGGCGGTAGGATGCGTTGACACTCTTCATTTTGTCGACAGATGCCCGCGCCTTCTCTTTCTGTTCTACAACTAAAAATAGATATATATTATATAGGGGCAGAGAGAAAGAGAGAGAGAGAGAGAGAGAGAGAGAGAGAGAGAGAGAGAGAGAGAGAGAGAGAGAGAGAGAGAGAGA
>JAUZND010005721.1:10025-31664 GCA_034780555.1 Coelogynopora nodosa | reverse complement strand
TGCCTGCCCATTTGAAGTCTAATAGGCAGGCCAGCCTTAACTACTTACAGAATATCCAAGCCAATTAAACTTAATATGGCTGGCCAGCAAAATTGGCATTCGTGGCTGGCCTATTCTTTTTTAAAAACTCCCAAGCCTTTTTTAACAGTGTACTTACGATGAGCCAATAAAAATTAAGACAATATAAAAGAAAGCTATATATGTTTAGTTATATTTATAATCACAATAGTTTACTTAAATATACACATTAAAGACCTATAATATGTATCTATAGTGCCTTGAGATGCTAATAATAAATTGCATTTTGATTTACATGCAGATAGTTTGTATGTGTGCGTGTGTATAATATATCATCAGAAAATGTATTGATCATAAATCAGCAAGTGTCACCCAGAGGGGATACAAGCCGGCATACTGCAGGCGGCGGACTGTACCTCCTGTCCCGCGCAGGTCAGTCCACCGAAGCTTGGCGGCGGTTTGGTGCAGCTACGGGTTCTCCGCTTTACACCCGTTCCGCAGGTGATAGAACAGGTTCCCCAGTCATTCCACAGATCCCATTGTCCGTTAACTTAAAAAACAAACAAAAAATTTCAAGCTGTAAATTTAAAAAAATATTTTAATGGTTTCCTATAAATTATTAACGTTTTTGTTTGAGAGGCTCAATTTTTTCGTCATCGGAAGTGTTTCAAAAAACATTATAACAATTTTAAACTTCCATCTCTACTAATTACTTATAGATTGATAAAAAAAATTAAATATATTATTGCAAAAACTTTTAAAATACACAATTTAAACCGTATATATTAATCTAATCTAAGCTTATAATATCATCGGCAAGTATAAAAACCCAGGGGGAGGGGCATAAAATACATCAATAATAACACCATTTTTTCTGGCATGTACAAATTCGAAATTATGTTTGTTATATTTTTTAGTTAGATAAAAGTATTTTAGCCACTAAGTAAAATATCAGGGTCATATATTATATAGTTCAATCAAAAATTTAATTTCATTAAAAATATTGCTATACCATCCCCCTCACTTACGAAAGGTTAAGAGCATGTATGACAGCCAACAAAAAAAAGTTGAGTAGGATAACATACGAATTGTAACGGACGAACAAAAAGATCATAAATAATTTTTTTTAAATTTTTGTTTAATAATACATTTCTAAACATTGAACAATTGTGTGGGCAATAGAATACAACAACACTACATGCTGATCGATGGTGTTCAAGATGACTTCTACAATCAAAATCTAATATTGTCATTCATCACTTGAATGAATCACAGGGGAACCGCATGTTGTTTCTGCGATCCACTGATTGAGGTGGAAGAACATACACAATATCATATATTTTTATAGTGAAGATAAGTAATCTTTCCCCACTTGAAATTTAAAAATATTCCCAGTGTTATAGGAACTTCACATCATAGTCAGAATTGCCGTATAATGCTTCGATAACTGCAACATATAAAGTATGCTTCTTGAGGTTTTTGTGAAAGACCCGAACAGTGACGAAGGTGCCAACGTGAATAAGACACATTTTGGGGACTTGCTTATAGCCTGGTTTTAGAATAATTTGCTCTGGTTTGCCTTTGTTTGCTAGAAGTAGCTGAAGAAGACGTTGGTTTGCCAGAAGTAGAAGGAACCATAGTAAGACTGATTAACCATTATTGAAGATAAGTCCCCCGGTTCTTTCATTCTTAAAAAAGTCCAAGACTCATTAATATCTTTCACATCAATGAGGATAACCTCAATTTCCACATTTCCCACAACCATGACAACATCCGAAGCACACTTTATCATGCACTGACGTCCCTTAATTGACTATCCTGTATGCCACAGGCTTAAGCGTAAGTGTGCCTCCAGAACCATATATGGGTCCCTTATTACCATAGGAAGTGGCAAATCATCTCCAAATCGTTCCGTTTTATGTGGTCTATAGTCAGATGTAGGATATGGAATAGCATTTTAGTGCTGTTCTCATGTGTATTGATTTTTCGTTATCCAGAATTGTTTATTGATTGTTTCAATAGTAAATTCATTTGATTGTCGGTTACCAGTAACCGTTCATCCATTGCCAGTAAGCATTCGTACCTTACCTGTAACGGACGAACACATTTTATTTTCATGTTAAAGCATTAATCATAGCAAAGTGCTTTTCGGTGAATATATATATATGTATTGGAAGCCATATGAGAGATAGTCTAGCATATACTAGTCACATATTTTTCAATAGCTTAAAAAAAACAGAAAAATACTTTTAACTTTTTTTTGGTAACGGACGAACATATTATTCTAGTCAACCTAGCTTGAAAATAGGCCGAACCCGGAAAAAATTGCAACAATTTTTTTTATTGTAGAATAACATATTAAAAATAAACGAAAATCGATTCATTGGAACAATGCGTAGCTATTTTGTATTTTCCTGACAGTATAGTACTGAATATGCTCCATCTCGGAAGGTCAGAATGAGCACTTACTAGACAAAATCTCTAATTCACAAATGAAACATCCAATTTAAATAAATTTAGTGTATACCTCTCCACTAAATAAATTATTCCGTTTTTGATGGTGTTATTTTTAAAGCAATTGGTTACTATGGGGATTATCAGCTGCGTTGCAACCATTAATCAAATTTTTTAAATATAATAGGTTTTCAAAGAAGCATGCTATCTTACAAATGTCTTTACATATTCAACCAAATAACTCGAAAAGGATTCATTTTGATATCCATAAATGCATTACCATCAGATATAAGCCCATGCTTGACATATAAAAAACTAAATTAAATTTTAGTCATTTGAAGCTAGTAATTACATTACAATTCTATGTTTAGCACAATAAATATTAGTTGAAAATAATATACCTACATTTTTACGTATTAATAATTTTTAGATAATAAATTAGAAATTACAGTCATATTTTATACAATATTTTTTATTCATGAAATAATGACATGCCCATACAATTAGAATATAATGAAAAATATTAAACTAATTGAACATTTAGACATTCTTTTAAATATATTTTGTATTATAAACATTCAACAAAATTTCCCAATTATTTGAAAAATAAAGGATATTTTAAAATTAGTAGGCCTATATTTTATAACATTCAAATGTACTGCGAAATATAAATAAACAAGCTCTGTTTAATTTAAGGTACTTTATAATTATGTAAGGTCACTTTTTTAAGGCTTGAAATGTAATAGTATTGAATAATTTTGACTATACATCATAATTAATTTGGATATAGTCATAAATTGAAAAATAGCTGATTCACATTTGGCATTTCACAAAACATGAAAATATTTCATATTTCTTTTCTAGAGAATAAAATTGGAAATAAAAAGGTACAATGGCATAATATTATTCAGTTGGTATTTGGTAGCTGCTTTTTTCTTAAAAATAGACTTTTATTTTCTATTGTTAGTTACATTTTCAAATAAAAAGTATAAAAACAATGAAAAACTAAATAAGATATTTGAAACATTATATTATAATACTAAATTATAACATTAAATATGAATAGGATGTTATGCATCAATATGAACCTGTTACAAAACAGAATATCAAATAGATAAAAAATATAAGAGCAGTATGGAAGAATTCGCTCTGCATCACCCCCCCCCCCCCCTTCCCGCCAAAGTTTCTGAAAATGGTTTTTATTATTGGTAAACTAATAGTTAATGTTATTATAAATGGGTTTTTTATTAATAATTTCTATTACATGGTTTATATATAGACATGGTATTTTATTTCTAAAGTAAAAATAAAATTAATTTATTAATTAAATGTAATCTAATGGTAAAATAATTCAATCGGAAAAGTAATATTTGTTTTATATATAAAATATACAATACTTAATCCTTCGTACGTAGACATACTTTTTAGGGTTAACTACGTGGAGGGGGGGGGGGGTTGTTTACCCCCCTGGAAAACCAAACTTCCCATCGTTCAAATAAGCTGAAATTTGGTATACAGATACCTGCTAAATACTTGTCAAGCGATTTTTATTTTCAAAAATGTTATCGATTCTTATGATTTTTATGATCTGATTGTCATAAACTCCAGTTAGGAAAACTATAGGAAAATAACCATTATATATGCTATGTATATATTGACCAATAAATGTTATGACTTTTGTTAAAAGCAACCAATTGATTTGATTATTTTTGCATTTTATTCCAGATCACAAGATCTATATTTGTTGATATATTTTTATAATTATACTGCTTATATAAATAAGCTATAAGTAGTATAAATGCCATTTGATTATTATTTTAAATTGCTGGTTATTTTAATTAATAGTTTTATTATTCAAGTTAAATGGATATCATTTACAATAAACTTTTTTTTTTTATTAATGTTGCAAATTTTAGCTCCAAATATCTTCAGAAGTATGAAAACCTAGGTGGGGGGTTAGTTAAATATTAACGAAGGGTTAATAGTTTTCATAAAATGTACAATATTATGGTACAAAAGATACTTCTGTTTACTACAATGATTTTTCCATTTATTTTACGAACGAAAAATACAGATCTTCATATATTTATATTAGTATGACTTCTAGTTAAGAATTTCGCGAAAAAAATCCTTTTAAAAAAGAATAGTTGAAAAACGGAACATCAATTATATAATTTAATAGTAAAATAATTCAATTTATATTGGAAAATAAATGCACATCTAAATAATTTTCTTTTTAATTTCAGTAGTTAATTTTTATATATATTTCTAGCATATAAAAGAAATTACAATTATAATAATTAAAGTAATTACCTTAAACACTTATTAAGCAAGAGTTTACACATGGAATCTGAGCTGCGCATTTGTGCTGGTAGTTTTATTGTCTCAACAGTGCTTTTTGTCAATTTTTTTGTCAATATATACGTGCAGCGTAAAAAATATAATTGAATATGAATATATTGTTAATAATTATTTCCCCCTCTAAACCGCCCAGCCTGTGCCCAGTCTCTCCCTTTTCTCGCCCTGTTAGTGCACTATGTGTCGAGTGCAGTATATATATATAAATTTTCCCCTTTAACCTCCAGCCCCTTTCTCTTATGTTAGTGTAAGTGTGTTCATTTTCTTTTCCACCTCTCTATCTCTCTATCTATCGCTCTGCATTAGTGTACTATGTATGTGCAGTATGTAGCTGTTGTATTCAACTAGTACAAATGAGTAGTCATGGTGATATGGGGATGGAGTGAGTTATAAATTTCAAAACTTACTCACTGACTGCTGGATTAAGATTGTATGCAGGATTTCCCAATATAATTGATTGGAACCATCAGGCAAAATCAGCTCATGAGATAGAAAGAGAAGAGATAAATCAGAAATAATAAAATATAAATCAAAAGAAAGTGTTATAACTATTGTATATAACAAAGAAAACCGACAAAAAAGATCCACAAAAGGCAAAGGAGAGGAAATAATAAAGCTGGAAATAACATGTGTATAACTTCCTAGAAAAAACTCAAGAAACCAGCCATAAAGGAAACCAATACCAAAAGTAAAAGAAAATGAAGGAATTCCACTAAGTTATACTTGTACTTATAACACAGGCCTAGGAAATGAGAGAATGTTAAGTAATGCCTGTAGTGGTTATATGTTAACTAAAGCCACATAATAAATTATTGATGTTGGGAGTAGCAATATTATTGATGGATCTGGAATTACAATATAGTTTATGAGCAAGAGAAGAATTGGAAATTTTTAAATAAAGCAGAATTCTTTTTAAGGACAAAAACAGGTGTGCAATGAGAGGGCTTGCATTTCCTCCCATGGAAAT
Source organism: Coelogynopora nodosa (assembly GCA_034780555.1). Lineage (NCBI taxonomy): Eukaryota > Metazoa > Platyhelminthes > Proseriata > Coelogynoporidae > Coelogynopora > Coelogynopora nodosa. Next base: position 25,867 of record JAUZND010005721.1, on the reverse strand, counting down.
GCCTTTAATTTGTTTGAAGTTATAAGGAAAAGAATATAAGGAAAAATAATTGAAAAGAATAAACTCAACAGTACAACGAGAATGGCTTTAGAAAAATAAAAATAAATATTATAAGTTTTAACAGATCACCAGAAGGCTTTTTCAATGTAATTATTAATAGCAATATAAAGATGTTGAGAATGATCAAACATTTTAATTACTAATTTAGAAAGCTGTAAATTAATTTCTTTCAGAGGCAGTTTAGTATAGAGAATACTAAAATCAAAGGTGTAAAAAGAAGAAGCTGGAGTATCTTTCATTTTACTGATAACATCCAGAGAATTATCTATACTCCGATAGTGACTAATACCACACCTTTAAGAAATAACATTACAATATTTTTTAAAATAACTTTTAATACATTTATTTAAGTGCAAGGCAAACACTGGAGGTTAATTGAGTAGTGGTAGAATTGGAAGCACCATTAATAAATATGATTTTAAATAATTTTTTGATATGAAGCAAAAGTCCTACATCACTTTTAAGTATAACATTAATAGTATGTTTGCATAACTGAGTATGGTTACTGATGATGCTAGTTGTGGGAAGATTACAAAGTTCATAAACATTAGGCCGTATTCATAAAAGTGAGATTGATCTCAAGAGATTGAGACGAGAGACTGAGATCTAAGTTAGGAGATTTATTGTTGAGACTGAGATTGATCTCAAAACAATATTCATATAAATGTTATCTCAATCTCACCGATCCATCTCATATGTGTTGAGATTGATCTAAATTAAGATGGCGGCATTTATTACCCATTTGTGCCCGGGTACACAAATTCAAAAGTTGTATGCTAGAACCGGCTGTATAAAATCTCTAATTATGCCATACCTACGCACTTTTTAGTTTATTTAAATATTCTTTTTTATTGGCTGTTGCCAGTTTACACTATCTATCGGGTCAATAGTGCACACGAATATTATTTTATCAAAATAACTTCTAATTTTCGTAATAACTAATCTACATTTTTCAAATAATTTTAATTTATATAATTTAGAATACACTATATATTTTAGTTTATATTTTAGAAGGAAAAGTCTGTCTTTTTACCCAGATGTACGAAATTGTTGTCTGGGATGTTGTAATCAATTTATTACGCAACCAAAATTAAACCAGACTGAATGAATAACAGTGATAAAACCACTAGACTATATGGGATCCAGAAGCCCTCTAACTAGGTATAGCATCAGTATTTTATACCAAATGCTGTTACAGATCATCCGAGAGACAGAGATCTATGAAGCTAGCTCAGTTTGGAAATATTATTTAGACAAATCTGGAGACAATCAAACTCCATAATATTCTGGGAGATAGGGCATTGGATCATTAGGATGAATGATCTCCTCCCAAACCATAGTTATCAGAACTAGCATAACTACCGGACAAACCGGCATGAGAAAGATACTGAAGAAGAAGACATGTCTAAATATTGTAATTTAGAGTGAACTCACATAATAGAACTGTGCTATACAAAATACTATCAATATATGCAATATAATACCAAAGCAAGGATTACAAAATACGGGAAATTGCTATAGAAATATAATACAATATAAATAGAATTTAACTAGAAAATACCGAAAAACACAATAATTATATCACCAATTTCATAAATACTAAATTATAGTTATAAGTTCAACAAAATTAAAAAAGTCAAAATTAACATGATCATGTGAACCTATATTCATTGATTTAGCTAGTAGTTATTTGTAGAACTACACAAAACAAATGAAATTGCCATGGAAAGACATTCTTGCCACCATGTTCTGGGGTACATAATATGCTCATGGCAAGACAGTCTTGCCACCCAGATCTGGAGTTTCAAATGCTCATGGCAAGACAGTCTTGCCATAACGGGCACAATTCTGAAGTTGCAAGTACAGTAGCACTTCTTCGTCTGAAGACATGCCCAGTTAAGTTGCTAATTTCAGCTTCTGTATAACCGGCTATTTTTGAAGTAGTCTTTGGAATTTGACCCAATGTGTTTTTCCTAATAACCTGTTGGGTTACTTTATTTCCGTTAACTTTTCTGAGGAATCTGTCTTAACATATATTTTTTAAAACATAGTTGTTGGTTGTAATAATCCTCATTGGACACACTTCTGGTGAATAGTGACGGGTGATACAAAACTCTTGGGATCATTGATATTAGTAGTTTTGGTTCTAACCCCTGATGATTGCATTTCGTCAGCATTTGCATCGTATCTATAATATGTTTGCACTCAATGTTCAATAGTCGCTCAACACTCAAAGCCGAAAATGGCTGAAACTTTGGGAATTAATGGTAAGTCCCATTCAAAATATTAAAAAATATATGGCAACGACATTATCTTACTCTTCTTAATTATTATTACGTAATTATTACGTATAATTATTGCATAATTATTACGTAATTATTAACGTATTAGACCGTTTCTTTAACATACTATTAAGAGCGTACTGTCAGAGGAGACACTTAATGGTCCATTTATTTGTTTTCGTTTGCTCCGCGTCGAAATGCATTGCCAAATAGTGCTCGCTAGGCGCTAAACCGTCTTTTTGATGCAGAGATAAGACAAAAAGTCTTGTGGATTTGGCTGAATTATCCCTGCTTTGCGTAATCGTCGTAGCGTTTCCACCACTTTTGGTAGACATTTAGGATTCAATATTACAGCTTTATTATGTATAATTGTCTGGTTAAAAGGTATATCGATTTCTGACATTGCAGGTATGATTAAGCTCTATACTACAATTACTAGCAATAAATAAATATATTAACCTATTTATCGTATGTATCGTTAAAAGCATTGATTTTTTAAAATTCGCTATATAATCGATTTTACTATATTGGCGATAATCTTCATTATTTACCTATCGTTCTCCACAGGAAAGTCGCTAATTTTACTTGTTCTGCATTCCTCGCGAGTATAAAAAGTGCAAAGTCATTAACGTACCTTAAATTGCTTTATAAAACCTTCGGGATCGAATATGGCCTCAGGCTTCGCCGTCGGATTCATATTTAATCCCTTGTGTTTTATAATACGTAATACACTATTTTGAATCTGAGAAAAAGAGTCTACATTATTGACCAAGTTTAGTTAGATTCTTCAAGGGCACACAATATAATATAATAAGTTCGGGATTTTTCAACTGAAAAAAATTGGGTCGGTCGGTCGGTAAAAAATTTACTAATTTAGGAATATAGCAAAATCCAACTAAAAAAACGGTCGGCAAATAATGACTTATTCAGTACATGATAAACGATGCCATGCAGTACTTGGTGCTCTGCAATAAATCTACATGTAATTATTTTGTTTTTTGAAGTTGCAATAGCTCTACAACAAATCAATAACAAATATATTTGTTAAAATTAATTAAACATTAATCAATAATCTTCTAAGCAGATAATAAAATAATGTTAGAACGATAACATCATTCAAAATAATTAATCAATATAATAATCTTCTATATTTAGTTCTTAATCATAACTTCATACAATATGATAGACGTCAATATGACGTCAATGCTGAGGTTTAGTAAGAATTTTTTGGTTTTCAATGTGCCGTAACTTTCTTTTCCGTGAACCGATTTGGTGCCTAATTGTGAATAAATTCTCTAGCGTTCTATATATATAACATATGAAATTTTGAAAGTTTAGAAATCTCAGAGTGGTCGCTAACATTAGGGTGTTTATTATTAATTTGTTAAACACCATTTTTTACGATTCGTAAAATATAAAAATGGAAAATTGACCGACCGTATTTTGTAAATTTTGAGCAAAAATCGGGTCGGTCGGAAATCCCGAACTCATTATATTATATTGTGTACCCTAATGAGTATGCTTTTTAAATAAACTTAATCCACCAGCTGCATTAGGTATATGATTGATAATCCAGTTATTTATTAAAAAATTATTTTAACGCAAATATAAATGATTTTAATACATTTGAATTCTGACTCTTTTAAATGATTTGAATGGATTGCAATAAACAGTACAGAATACCATTTACGGTGAAATAAATACTGTAATTATTTCGAATGATTGTAAGTATCGATTATTTATTATTAATTAAACAACTACTTGATTAATGATTACATGATAACATGATTAGTGTTTTGTTAATTTAGATGCAAACAGTAAACAATGAAATAAATGACAACGAATAAAATTCCTTTAACATTTGTAACATAAAACAATACACAAACTAATGTTATTTGCGACTTAATATTTATAATGTAAATATTGCACATTTAATTAAAAAAATATGTTTACACATACCTCTTATCGATCCCTTTCTAAAGTTTGTAAATAAATTAAATTAAAAAAAACTTAAGATATTCTAAAATAATAAACCAAAATGTATACACTTACTCAATTTTGTGGTAGTTTTTGCTAAAACATGACAATAATAATAATTGTATAAACATTTGGACAATTAGTAAACTTTATTTTTACTGTAAAGCTTAAACATCTAATTATTGTACATGCAGGATAGTGGTGTACTTACTTTAAGAACATAATAGGTCACTTTACAAAAGGATTAGATTAAATTAGATTCATAGCGCCATCAGACATTTTCACAACTGCCGCCAGCTATATACTTATTTGTCAAATGAAATCTGTATAATATTTGCAAAGCTTTTACAATCGCATCACATTAGACATTTCCGTACCCATCCCACACTTATTCCTGGAAATGATGGACAGTCGTGATTGTGAAGCCAATTTTAAAATATCACCTAGCTATCTTTAACATACAGGTATCTTCTAACCAATTGCTCGTCAATCGATTTCCAATCAAAACGACTTTATTATGTCGACTAGATTGGAGTGCCAGTTTGTGTGCATTTTGCATCGTGTTCAACCAGTTCTTTTACTTACCTTTGCGCAATGGCGGCCGATTTTTTCTTGGCTTTTACATTAGCATCAACATTATTACACATCTATTATACCTATTTATTGAAATGTATTAGTAAAATGCATATTAATAGTAATATAATAGGTTTATTATTAATTTATTTCAGTAAATAGCAATAAGACATATATCATGTTTTGTTTCAAATTAAAGGAACTAATAGGTATTTTTTATATTTTTCAATTTTAATTTGCTAAATTGATATAATTATAATTATTTTTTAAGTGTTGCTTGAATGTAACATATTATGTAAAAGCAAGTTTTATTTTAATTATTAACAAATATGTTATAAAGTCATTCTTGGCAGATATTCGTAGAGGTGATAATAATCTTTCTAAAAATTATAAATATGAATAAAATTATATTTATATAAGGGGTACAATTAAACCTTAAAATTATAATATTTAGCTAAATTTTAAATATTTTGACTCTGTAATCGTGATTATATCAATCTTATCGCAATTAAATTAAATTACCTAATATCTACTTATTTAAGTTTTTGTAAATTTAAAAATTATGATATATCATATTATACCCCATGTTGTACAATACTTTAAATATTAAATAGTAAGAATTAACTTTTTTGCAATTACAATTTATCAATTTCAACACCTAAAATATAATGTAGTAATATATTTAAAATAATTAAAATAATTTTACAACATTTTAATATGTCACTTGGGAATATATCGTTTTATCTGAGTGTTTTATAATTCATTTAAGTTGCACGCTTTATAATATATCCTCAAAGATATATTTTAAGAATTGTGTGCATTACTAGTGAACTGTAAACACTTTGAATGTGTCAAATAATTGCAAACATGCCATATTGTTTGCACAAATTAACACAAAAAATATACGTATATACAACATACTCATATATTCAATTGAATATTATAGTGTTGTAAACTAATTATTTTATTAAACATTCGATTTATTTTCAGTCTTTTGATATAAATATAATATGAGTGAATGATAAAAAGAGTTCTGAAAATGTGAAGGTGAGAGCGAAGGAGGGAGGTTGGTAAAGGCCCTTGATAAATATCTAAACTACATAGCCTACATGTATATATCTCTCAAGTAAGACTTTGGTTGCGACTGATGTACAATATATTTATCTATAATTTACACAAGCTCTTGATCTCAAATTTTAAAATATAATAGCTGTAATACAATCGCATGGTGTATGTGTTAGTTGTAATACAATCGCATGGTGTTCCATTGTTTTCAAGGTACTCATGGGTTCTATTGCATTTTGTTTTAGTGCCCTTATATTATATAATATTATATTATAGTTTATGTAATACTGTAATCAAAGTCGCTCCACATGAGAAACTGAGATTTGATTAAAAATAATTATACAAACTAAAAAATGTAAATCAATATAACACTACAATCAATGAGACAGAAAAATCTTTGAAGCAGGAAAATCCATATGACAGGAAACCACGTCGACAGGAAAATCTATGTTACAGGAATATCCAAATACGACGTTCTGAATAGCATAAAATATTACATAATATGATAGTTTATAATTTTGATAGTAATTTCGATTAAATATCGATATACCAACTGCAAGATTATCTAAATTTTGTAATGGTTTCATTCGACAATAACAACTTTTTACGAAAAAAATATTTAAAATATAAATAATTCAATATTATTAAACTTTTTCAAATGGTGGACTATCACATTAAATGGTGGACTATCACATTAAAAAAAATAAAAACTATTCAAGTCAGCGATACATTTATTAAAAATCGCTCTTATGACCCATGATATACATTAAAATTCACTCGTGTGACCCATTAAATATATTAAAATTCACTCGTATGACCAATTCACTCGTATGACCCATCAAATATAATAAAATTCCCTCGTATGACCAATTCACTCGTATGACCAATTCATTCGTATGACCAATTCACTCGTATGACCAATTCACTCGTATGACCGATCAAATATATTAATAAAGCATATAAACCTGAACAGCCAGAATATTATACTACCGTGTTGTATTTTTATTACAATATTGATAAGAATTATGCTTAATTAATAATTTTGATATAAAAAAACCTTTTAAGATTTATAAATCATAATCAGATAACATGATCCAAACAATAAATAATAAATACAATATATTGTAAAATAGAACTTATGTGTGTTAAAGTTTCAATCATAACGAATGACCGTGTTATGCCAAGGCTATTGTTAGAATACCAACACACGTAATTCGTATACATTAAGGTACTGTTTAACGCAGGAGAGCTTACTTCAATCAAAGATATATCGTTACTATCGACTTTGCTACAAATTAACGTAAAATAGTTTTTAATACTGTAAAAATATTCACTAATAAGACAAATGGAAATAATATTGCACATCTAACGACGATACTAAATTCCCAAAATTGCCACATGCACGGATATCAATAAACAAAGAATGTCAAACAAGAAAAAAACTCAGATAATTTGTTCACAGACAAGAAATGAATACAATCATTCTAAGAAATATCCATACAAACAATGAAGGAAAAGGCGGAAGAGGAGGCCAGGGATCGACGCTTCCTACACAATTCTGCAGGAAATACAGAAACGCTTACTGGAGAAATTTAAAAATGTAAGCCTAAAGTACAAGACAAAAAGAATATATACATGTAACTATTTTATTGTATAAAAAATACGATTGAATGGAACGAATTAAAGAGTTCAAACAACATTAACCATATACTTATTTTGACTCCTATAAATACGATGTATTATACTAGAGCGTATTTAAAAAAATTTAAATATGTTTGACAACATAGTGCATGACATTCAAACTCAATTAATAACTTACTTACTAATGTTGATGAAGATGTTTTATACACATGTCATGATTAAATGCTTCAATAACATTTAACGACTATGTTAATTAAAATTGTCATTTCAAAATATATACAATGAGTTTCTGTAAAACTTCGTATTGATACTTTTCATACTATAATTTTATGTTTCACTTTAATAAAAAAAAGTTTTGCATTCATTAAATAATTGTGTCTACTAACATTTACTAATATTTTCTTTATTAACATGTTATTAAATAATGATAAAATTGAATAAACATGTTCAGAATAATCTATCCAGAAATGATGGAATTCATTAACACTGACATCGCAATAAGTGATAATTCACAGAATGTATGGTTTATGCAATAAATCAGTGAAGCAATAATACTGTTGTCTCTCTATTTAATTAAATAAATAATGCAATAAATATGTCAATTATTTTATTTACGCCCGATTACATATGTATATTACTGCGGCCTTAACCACGAGGTTATTTTCTAAAATCTCTTCCTATATATATTTTAAGTTGATTTAATTTTTGTCAAGATTTATAATGTTCATTTATTAATACTGCCGTTAATATTTTTCTAATCGACGCTTCATCAATGACGTTTTACAGTAGGCACAAACACTTATTTGTACACACTTTGGCGTCTCTAAACGATGTTTTAATTTTAATTTAAATTGTTTAAGAACTCTATTTGATCTCATTATAATTTTACTGAATTGAAAAGTTTGTAGTAAAAGTTAGAAACATTATTAACTTATCTCTGACAAACTTCGACGTACTTTAATCACCATTAAAACTATCGAGATGTAACATTGTGCGACTGCAGTTCATTTAATTAGTAAAATTTAAATAATGCATTTAAAATACTTGATATCTACAAATTGATAACTTGAGTACCTTTGTTAGTTATATTTATAAGTATGAAAACCAGCGGCAAATGTTGTGTTGATACATGTTGTCCATTTTTATAAGTTTAAGCGTTCGGAAATGAGAAGTAATTTCAACTAAGCATATGGGTTTCAATATTCGGAGTTTGTCTTGATACAACAAGTAGTATGTTATTTATTTGCTGAAGGCTGTATTTTACTACACTGTGTTTTATATTGGTTTATAATTATTTATTGATTTGTATGTACAGTATATTATTCATAATGGTCATTACTAATTTTTGTAGTTGTATAAATATAACATTATCCATATTTGTGTCTAAATGTGTACCCATGTTTACATAAATATGATTGAAGCACATTTGTAAATATCTAGCAAATATCTAACACACATTGCACATTTAAAGAAAAAAATAATTAGAATTTAAATATGCATAGGTAATTTGAATTTAAACTTACACGCTAAAATGTACAGCAGCTATAATAATCCAGAATATGACGCATGCAATGACGAGGTATAAAACGACGAGTCTTAAATCTGAAAAAGTAAATTGTTGATTTATTGAAATAATTTATAAATGTTATCTTTAACTCAGACAATGTCAACAACTTTATTTTGTCATACTTTTTGTACAGTTGCCTTTCATAATAGTTATGTAACCACTCCATGGTCCGAATTGTGTATAACTCAAACCGCCATGAACGATTCCACGAATTCTCGCTTTAAATATGTCTGGCATATTGTGTAAAGTGTCTGTAAAATGTAAACTTATTAATATTTATCAACTATCATTTATTATATATATACAGTATATACATGCTATATTATAAAATTATCTATTTATTGTAAATTCAAATATCAATTGTGATACTACAATCATATTGATACATGTTTGTATCAGTATGATTGTTGAATACAATTTAGGCATATTTTAAAATTATAGTATCCTTTAAAAAAATAATTTTGAACATGTTATAATATATATATCATTTAAACAAATATATATGTATTGTCGCTAAATGTATTTAAATAAATCAAATTTAAACTTTGTAATTATACAAACAACAGCTTGTGAAGTAAATTCTGGTACATGCATAATATTTGTCTGTTATTTTAAACAAAATAGCCTTCAAATAATTAGTCAATTTATTAATATTGAAATAACACATAATCAGAAGCATAAAATCAATGTTTTATAAACAGGTAACGTACAAACAGATCCATTGACTTTAAAATCTCCCAAATCCTTGTTACTAAATCCCTCACATCTTATGTGGTATTCCTGATATTCATTTCGAGGCTCCCATATAATTTGTTGATCACAATTAATTGTAGACACACTCATTAAAGAAAGAACTAAAATATATTAATGATGTTTATTTACAGTATGACACAAAGCAAAATATAGGGTTTTCTTTAATATTAAACAACGTATATATATATAAAATATGACCATTTCAATTGCAATGACAATTTTTCCGATAGAAATGCACCTGGTGCTCCCTCCATTAGGCCAATCTATTGTCTTTTCCTATATATCTTAATTTTATTTTCATGTCTGGTTTTCGTCTAGCAATAAAAATGTATTTAATCAACTCTTTTGACTGTAAATATTTATTAAAATATTTTTCAGAAATAATAAAATTAAAAAAGTCTATATATCATTTTTATGCATTTCCAGCAATGTATGATTATATTGTATGCTGCACACTAAATTTAATGAATTTATGTTTATCTAAACATACGGTTTGGTATAATGGGATTAGAGACATATTTTGTATAACATTATTGTTGGAATTATTATAGTGACTTGTACTATTTATCAATACAATTATTGACTTATAAATTACTCATTACATACGATAATAAAAACAAAATTGACACAATGCAGAAACTTACAAAAACATTTTCTTTTAGGCAATGTAATGACATCACTGAGAGGTGCTTCCTGATCGGTATTGTTAAATTCATATTGACCGTATAATTTGGCAAAGTAAAATTCAGTATCGGAGTCGTTGAATATATCTTATATAAAACAATTAATTATATTTATGTAAACATCGATAACAAAGCATGTTTGTTCTAATATAGTAGATCTGCTGGCACAATGATTGTACCGTATTTAAATATTTGTTAAATTTAATATATTGTTGAGATTTTCTATTTGATAACTAAATTATATATTTCAATTTATATAGCGCATATGTCAATCGTATTTCATCAATATAGCAGTTAAATCACATTTTAACCTCATAAATAAATCTAAATAATAATTAATTATTTATTAATATCAAATTGAGCATATTTAATTAACAGTTTTCATAATTTTAGCAGATTAGAATGAAATAGTTTATAATTATTGTATAAATTATGAATACATGTATTATACGTGTATTTGTATATTTTGAATCATGTACGTAATGTTTGATTATAATAATTGTTTTCGAGCTATGTTTTAGCAGTATACAACAATTTTATAATAATAAAAACACTTTTTTAAAAAGATATTTTGATATTTGAAAAACCTTATTGTAAGTAAACCCTTTTATGTCAAAGTATGCCTTTTTGTGAACCCTTTTATGTCAAAGTATGCCTTATTGTGAACCCTTTTATGTCAAAGTATGCCTTATTGTGAACCCTTTTATGTCAAGTATGCCTTATTGTGAACCCTTTTATGTCAAAGTATGCTTCTTTGTTTCTTGGTTTTGCTTTTGGTATATTTACCAATGGCTCAATGTGTATCTCATTTTCAGCTGAATTCACAATTGACATATTGTATACCCTAATTAATACGGGTTATGTTTACTATGACCTTGCGTAATTGTAAATATAAACATTTATGTAATATGGTTACTCAATTATTGTTGGATTATATTACTATTTAGTATACTTGTTTTACCCGTTTGAAATTACATATTTTTACATAAATTTTAAAATAAATTATTAGAAGGTGATAATTTTACATATTGTATTTACTAACGGCAACAGAATAATATTTATCACTTTATTTCATTTGATTATCTTTGAAAATACAGCATGTATTCTTGACATATTTTTACATTATTATACATATTAGCACTATTAATTTGTTTTATTTTATGAGTCACTAAATGTATACTATAATATTCGTCATGTAAAAATTCATCACTTCAACGCTTAAGACACAGACGAGTATCAAATATTTAACGAATTATATACTATAACGTTTTTCTTACATTTTCTCCGAATCGTGGTGATATTTTTTGTAGTTTTGTTATCCGCTGTGGTCAATTCAATCCGGATAACATCGGTGACATTTGGTTTACTCCAGGACAAAATTGTTTGACATATACCAATGTAATTTGTCACAATTTTCAATTCTGGAAACGTAAGAAAAACACGAAAGTTATAAATTGTGAATTTTGTTTATAACAGACTTAACATTCCAATGTTGTTTATTCATTACAGAACACTACATAATATGCATTCTTTCCGTGTTCATTGAATGATTGTATTGTATTTGGCACAGTTCCACTTGTAGATTTACTTTATTGTATGAATTCGTACTTTATATCTCTTTAACTTAAATTAGTATTTATATATTGCTAAATTTGTAACTTTATATTCATTACAATAATGATTTCAAATACAATTAAATCATTAATAGTGAGGGGTGATACATCGTATGCAGAATCAAACTAAATTTTAACAATTAAACAAAATTTGCATATTTATTTAAAAGCTATGAACCGTTTTCTAGAAACAGGAAAATGTCCCTAACTCATAACTCGTAAGACAAACATCCTACAGTATTTGTTACAGAAATAGAGAAATCAATAAAATGCTATAAATATATACAGTTGTAATACTATAATTGATTTCATTTCCAAGGAAACATTCAGTCTTCATGCAATCAATTTGTCCCCCACACTATTTCTGCGGCGTTGTCAAAATTGATTATTTTAAAAGTATTTGTATAAAACTCACGCACCTTGCTATTGGAACGGAATTAAATGCACCTAATCCCAAACATTTCATTATTAAATGGTAAGTTATTAATTTATTATTTATTTAAGGTTACAGATAATAAATGTTTTTTTGTCTTATTTACTACTACTTTGCTGCTAATACACTACATTAGAAATTAACAATTAGACAATACTACTTTTAACAAATTCAATATACACGTTTTTTTAATATGTTATATTAAATGAATCACCAGTATATTAAAGAGAGCATCCTACTTCGGTTTCAGATAATATCAGAACAGGCAACTTCTCCATCTCGTGGATCATTTCTAGCTGTTGGATATGACCCATATATATAGTACTTTAAATTGCGTAATATCTGTTAAAGGAAAACTGATGGTTTCTTCTGACATTAAGATCGCTCTTCCTGAGGGGTGCTATGTCCGAATAGCTCCCAGAAGTGATATTGCTGAAAACAATTTCATTGATGTTGGCGCGGGCGTGATTGATCAAGACTACAGAGGGATTGTTAGAATTATCATGTTAATTTCTGCTAGGAATTTTTACTGTGAATCGTGGAGATCGGGTGGCACAATTGATATGTGAATGTATTTAAAATCCACGGCTCTGCGAATGCGAAAGTCTTGACGATACTGTTCGTGGTGATAACGACTACGGCTCAAAATGATTTTGATATATCTATCAATCATATCTTACTTATTTGTTTTTAATTAATGAACATATTTTAATTAAATAAGTTCATGCTATGTGTTTTATGTTTTCTGATTTACTTTTGCGTGTCTCGATCGGACAATATTTGAACAAAATTCAATTATATTTAAAAAAATCAATAATTGTAATTGAATTATTGATTACTAACAGTATGTTACCTCTGATAAAGTTATATTCAGGAAAATCAAACTTTGTGATCTTGAATTATTCGGAAATGACTTTGAATTTGTTTAAATCGACCAAAAGGAAGCAATAAATTAAAAAAAAAAAAACTATACTGATTGGACGAAGTATAAAAAAATTAACGTAATATTTAAAACCATTTCTAAAAATATATAACACACTAAAGTATAAAGGTCATAAATAAAAAAATATATATATCAGACTGAGGCAAAATTCTCCATACATATACTACTACTATATCTTGGCCTTTCATTATTAGTAGGATTGAACTGTAAAAAACAATGAAACAAAAAATTGCACTTTATGTATATATGTATATATAAATATTAAGTGTACATTTTTTCTAACAATGCATAAAACAATTAACATCACTATTTATACAAAAATGTTACTATATAGCGTATGAGTAATATTTGAACAGCATGGCAAATAGGACAAAATTTACGATTAAATAATTAATATAAACCTATGTGTTTCGATTGAATAAGCTTTATTATTTATTTAAATTTGTACATAAAGCTAGCTCAATTGATCTATTTCATAAAAGAAAATTATGATATTTTTATTTTAAATATAATTTCGCGGAAGATTATAATTAAAAAAATTAAAAACATATGTGAAATATAAATATACCAAGTAAAAGATCATACAATTTAGCATTTAATAATCGCCAATTGTTTCCATTGAATATGCTTTGTTAATGGTATAAATGTGACCTGAAAGCTAACTCATTTTGAGTACATAAAATGTAACATGTAATATAACATGTAACTATCAATGTAAAAATATATGATATATGACAAATTTGAATACAGCATGAGAAAGATACATATTTTACTATTTTATAGACCAACTATGTTTAATTTTTTATTTGATAATAATGATATAATTAAACTTCAAAACTAGCATATTTGATTTATAGCAATCAATTGCTTTTAACTATAATAAAGGCAAAGTATGTTGTTGCGTTCATTCTTTCACATAAACTGTTTATAATGTATTAATTGAAACAAGAGGTCATTTTCTTCTAACATAACAAGGCCAGTAACGGGTCAGTCGATTCAGTTATGGTTATTACATGCAAGTAACATGTGTCATGTAATATTAAGTATTTATACTTGCTTAATATAGCAGGGAATATATACTGTATATATGTTTTGAAAATTGCATACTAACATAACCGACTGAAGAATAATATTTGGATCTGTTCCAACTATTTTTTAGTTTATCTCTGTATATCATATCATACTTGTACATTAAAATTCTAACAATGTTTTCTAGGCCGTTGTTGATTTATACAGTTTTTGTTTATATTAAGTTAAAATGTGTATCATTACCTGGACACGACTTTCTATGCAATTGCATTATCTCGGAAAGATTGTATTGAAGTATTCTGTCTTTTTCCATTCTTAAACCCAACAATTGAAATGTTAATGAGTCAGGTTCAGTGTTACTGAATATATCTAAAACAAATAATGAATATTAAATAATTATTAAATATTAAAATCCATGACAAACAAGTGAGTAATATTTATATACTGAATTACCGCATGAAAACTTATTTTGACATTATTATCACGAAAGATATAACAATTATAGCATAAACAATTAATGAAACATTTTACGATTAAATTGTATATAAATATATTTAAAAAATTCTTTTAATATTAATATATCCTATGAATACATTACTTTGTAATTAATAGAAAATTATCAAAAACAAAAAGATTATTAAGCACAATTTGGTTGTAGAATCAATATTTGAGTTATAACTGTGACTATTGAGTATTATGATAGCAATATAATATATAAATTATTTTTTCACATTTGTCAAACACCATTTGAATAATTTCTGGCGAAAATATTGTAAATAATAAGTAATTATGACCATTATAGGTGTATGTAAATAACATAATTTATGTATCTTACACAACTTTATTTAATAAAATACAGTTTTGTACCAAAATAATATTCAGTTGATTTTACAACAAGTAAACATGTAGAAAATAATTTGACAACTTTATAACTTAACCCACTGAAATAATTTCCTTTATTTAAGTATATTTTGAAATTTATTGTTTTATGTATTATATTTCGTAATTTATGTATATTTTGTAAATTATGTTTTCTATTTTCTATTTTATGTTTTATATTTTGTAATCTATGTTTTTTATTTTGTAATTTATGTTTTATATTTTGTAATTTATGTTTTATATTTCGTAATTTATGTTTTATATTTTGTAATTTATGTTTTATATTTTGTAATTTATGTTTTATATTTTGTAATTTATGTTTTATATTTTGTAATTTATGTTTT